>PVKM010004393.1:0-52391 GCA_004027735.1 Carollia perspicillata
TCTCTCGCCGCCCCCCCCCCCCCACCGGCGTTCCCTCCCTCTTCTCCCCTTCTGCCTCGCTCTCTTCCCTCTCCCCCTATTCTTCCTCCCGGCTACTCTGGCACTAAAACAGCACTTTCTCTACTCGCCGCGCATTTGGTGAGGGGTGGGGGGTGAGAGGGCAGCGACCCGCGGGGCCGGAACACCCAAATCCCAACTCTCCAGATGAACGAGCAACTGGGCTGCTGTTCCCGGTCACCGACGCACACGAAACGTTCCATAAATCCACTGAGGGCAGGCTCCTCGTACCTTCCTCCCTTGCCCCTGCTCCCCAGGCCCCACCTCCCCAGCAGCCGAGACCAGGCTGCAATCCACGTACTTTCGCCGCGATGAAGTTTGGGGCTCCCCGGGCGGCCACGAGCCGCCCGCCAGCGTGAGGGCTCTGTTGTTGTTTTCCTCCGGCTGCTCCTGCCCGCGCCCCGGCTCCCGTGCCCCTCTCGGGCAGCGCTGCCTGTGTGCCGAGAGGTGCTGGTTGCAAACGCAGCCTGGCACCGGCTGGCCTACTACTCCCCAGCCCGGCCCCCAGCCTCCCGCCCGCAGGGCACTGCCTCCGCGCCCCGCGCCCCCCGCCCCCCGCCGGCGCGGCCACTGCGACCCTCGCCCCCGACCTCTCCCGACCCAAAGTTTTGGCAGAGGGGGAAAGTGCCCGGGGAGCGGGCCGGCTGGTGGCGGCTCCCGACGCGCGGGGTTCCCTCCGTCTTCCTCAAGTCCACCCTACCGGCTGCCGCCGCCGCCGCCGCTGCTCCTGCCGCGGAGTCCTTGGGGCTGCAGCCCGGCGGGTCGCAAGTGAGTAGGAAAACAGAAAGTGCTGGGAGAGCGCCCAGGAGGGATGAGGGGCGCCTACCTCGCGGGCTCGCCCACCGGGAGGGCGTCTGTGTGGCTCGCCCTCCACGGCCAGTCAGGGGTTCTCTATGGGAAAGTGGAGAGGAGCTCGCGGAGCCGCTCTGCCTCCGCTTCACTGTACACTGCTCCACATACAGTACATGCAACCCGGAGAGACTGAAAACACTCATTTTATATAAGGCAGCCTGCCATTGGCCCGCGCCCTGACAGACAGGCCGCGCGGCCAAACAGAAGGCCCGTTACACCCAAACACACGCACACATACACACATTTCACAGAGACACACAAAGATCATCACATTTTCTATTTTCTAATGTTCGGGACCTGTAGACAGTAGGAGAGGACAGGTAGAGAGGCCCAGCAGAGTGAGGTAAGGGCGAAAAACCCTGTGTGCATCAAGTTTCAAGTCTTGAAACTGGTGTCCTTTTGACTTGGGAGGGTGATAGTAATAAACTACAACTCCAGTGGATATGGAAGTGAGGGTTTTTTTTTTAATCGATGCCCCATGGAAGAGGCATGCCTTGTGTTGTGATTTCACAGCCTGACCTGGCTGATAAGTGACCAAATAAGGCTTTTATCAGCTTGAACTTCTTTTGTCAGTGGGTTAGGTGTTGCATAGGCCAAAAGAGTGCAAGATATCATAAGTTTATTAGGACTATAGTGCATTGAGGTTGATAATGCTTTATTCGTAGGTAAATTCAGAAAAATCAATACAGAAATACACACAAAAAAGATAAACATTTTGCTGAAATAGCCAATCTACTTTTAGCTGCTCTGAGGACAAGTCACTTGTCTGGGCACATAAACAGCACTTAAGGTAGAATAAGTCATGGGAGATTATCTATCACCCTTTCTTTCAAAAATAGACCTTTTGAGTAAATATAGGCAAGATTTATATTTTGCATGCTATGTATGTATTGACTTTACATATTTCACATCTTATATGAACATCACATGTTGGGTGACGTTTGGAGATGGTGAACCCAAGGAATTCGGTCTGATTTATTTTTTCTGTAATGCATCTTTGGCAGATTATATTAGACAGTGCTATATAAAAAAGTCAACAGGTTGCTGGGGCGGGGGGGGGGGGGAGCCATAGCTGGGAATTAAGAGGAGTAAATTCTAGACCCAACTCTTGAACTAGTTGAACCAATTTTGAGCAACTAACTTAGCAACTTTAAAGTTCAGAATTGGTTTTAGGCGTTGTTTTCAATTTTTTCTTTTAAAATTAAAATAAGAAGCTTTCCCCAGTTTATTTTCCTTAAATGTTTATTCATCATCTACTATGTACCAGGCATTATCATAGGCTCTAGATGTTTTCTTAAGATTCCTTCTGATTTAAGAATATCCAGATGATTATTAAACACAAGCATTTGAAGATTAAATAAATACTATAATTGTATGTCCTAGATGCATAACTTTAAATCTTGAAGAAAAGCTGAATAAGAGAACTTACTTCAAATCCCTTTTTATTTCCTTGATGCCATCTTACAGTATTCCTCTCATATCCATAAAGTTATCAAATGAGACAGAGAGAGAGAGGGAGAGAGAAAGGGAGAGAGAAATAGATATTGAGAAAACTTAAGTTTATGAAGTTTAGAAAACAAATAGTGGTATTTAGAAAGATGATGCTTTAATTATTTTAATAAATATAATTTATAAAAGGGAAATATATATAAATAGCACTTTAAACTGATACTATTAAAGGTTGTATTTAATCACACTGCATTTAGTTGACTGAAGGAACAAAGTGTTCTTTATCTACACTACACTGCTATGAAGTCAGTTCTAAGTATTATCATCTCTATTTTATCTGTAAGAGAAATGAGACAGAGATAAATTATATAACCTACTCAATATTACACAGAATACCAGTGAAGAAGTAGCTTAAACCCAGTACTGGACTCTTCCTACCCAGCACAGGTTTTGAGTACCTTGACAGTTCTTCCTTCGAAACGGCAAACTTCAGGGAGCAGAGGCAGATGGAGGAGAAACCAGAAAAAAAAACTATGTCAGGATTTCACTCTGCTGTTTTTTGAAGAAAAAAATCAACACAAGTTGCTGCTATATGTAATTGCTAAGTGAACTGTGGTGAATTATTTGCTAGTATATTCATTATGAAAATTATAAAAGACCAGCCCCCTTCCCATCCCTGCCCCTAAATCCAACCATAGGAAAACATTCTTTATTTCTTTATGGTCACAAGGATTTGGGGGGGGGGGTGTTGATATGCTTAGCTTAGCAGAATTGTTTAGAGCTACAGTTTAAAACTTTTATATCACATATTGCTATCAGTAAAGCATTTGCATGTGTATCCTCAGTATACGTATATTTATGAATACATTTTAAAATGCATCACTCCATGGATGTATTATTTATTATTACACTTACAAAAAATGAAATAAAAATGCTTGCAATAAAAATAGGATAAATTAAGAGTTTTAATATTTTCTTCCTACGGTCCTATGATATAGTCTTAGCACATGCCCCAGGGTTTTGCATTCAAGTTTGGAGACTTCTGACAGTGAGAGATGCTAACTGACCAGGACTGATGCAGGGAGCATAAAATGCATAGCAATAACTACCAGAAAACTGATCAGTTAGCAGAACCTTTAGGTTAGGAAAATGACACTTTTTTTTAAAGAACACATCATACAACATATCAGTGGTATATTAGATATCATGTGGCGGTACAAGCCATCATCCAATATTTGTTTGTGGGTCATTTATTGTGACCCACAATAAATGTGCTAAACACATGTGCATGCCAGACTCTGGAAAAGGAAAACAGCCTTCTCCGAGGGAGTGTGACGAAATAGAAGAGAATTCCAGTCTCTTGCGTGATAGATAGGGCCTCACCACTGAGGAAAAGAGGCTTAGAATTAAATGTAATGTATTTACCATTAAGGAAATGCTTTTTGCATTTTTAACTATTTCATTTAAGAATAAATATCAAGAAATTTTAAATGCCAGTGATGCTCAAAAATATGTTCAGGAGAAATCAAAGTTTTCATAGATTTTATTTAATTTTTATAATGTAAGGTTCTGAAAATGAAAACAACTGTTATGGGTAAAATGGCTTTTAAAAGGGCCTACATTTTTCCTTTCTTGTTTTCACATTTGATGGTACAGGTTAAGCTCATATGGTTAGCATAATCTTCCTTCTCATGGCCTTGATTTTCACTTTCTCAATTTTATTTTATATGAATCCTTTATTGTAAGCCACAAGAAATAATTTTTGAAGAGTAAATTTAAATATGTATAACTGTGTATGCACAAATGTGTATATTATTTAAGTAGGTCTATAAATAAGATTTTGTTCCTTTATTCAGATATTACTTCTTTATACTAATTCAGATCCTGATGTCACCACTTCCTAACTGTGTAAACTTGGAAAAATTCCTTAATCACTTTAAGATTCAGTTTCCTAGTTTGTAAAATAGCAATAATAAGAGTAACCGTAAATGAAATAATTCATATAAAACACTTAAGCCAGGAACATACTAAACATTCAATAAATATTACTTTAATTTATTTTTACACACAAGCCAACGACAGCTGTCTTACAGAAAGAATTGTAAGACTTAATCCTCACATCAAATGAAATTTATGAAACCTGTCGCAACTTACTTGCTCAGTGTTGACAATTTCCCTTTAGCCTATACTCTACTAACTTCAGCATCTCTGCACATAACAAGGAGTTAAGCCTGATTTTGGGAAAAAGCAAACCTCCTATTGGGTGGCCATTATTAAACACCTAAAAAGGCAAACTTATAAAAAAGTCACTCTTAAAACAAGCCTTGTTTTGTGCATTGAAACTCTAGATAGTTGCCGTGATGAGGATCTGCTTGCATAAATTTTTGACTTTGTACTTGACCTGACTGAGCTCACTTTTTTTTTCTCTATAAGAGAAATAAATAGAGAAAATGATTCCTCTCCCTCAGGGTCAGTGCAAAGGGACTAAAAGCTGAAACTTGGACATTTGGACCACTTCTCAGCACCAAAGCAAAAATGTGCAATCTTGAAGAGAACCAGCTTCTACTGGGGTCTCAGCAGAGTTGGGGATAAAAAACAAAGAATATCTTGCTTTGCTAGAGTGGGACTAGGCAAAGCTTCTTAGAATTTCCACTTTCCTGTGATTTGTGGCATTTTATCTGTATTAGTCTTAAGACATTCAAATACCTGGCCTTGTATTACATTATTTGTGTATTGATAGAATCTCTACTTGATAGCAAACCCCTTGAAGAAAATGATGCTGTTGCATTAATCATTTTGTTATCCAACAGCGGCTAGCACAATAATCTGTACATTGCCTAACATGTAAGGCTAACTCGACAAGAATTCATAAAACAAATAAAACAAACAAGCAAACAACAAGATATAAATTCTAAGAAGGATCAGAGAAAATCCACAGATGAGAGAAGTGCCAGAGAAAGCTGGGGATCCCAGGTATCATGAAGGAAACTTACGTTAGTCATTATAGGTTATACCTGCCTTTTGTTTTAATTTTCCAAAGCGTGTCTGAGATAGCCTAGCATACTGACTAATACAGCCACATGAGGCAGGTGAGACAGATAAACGGACCTTCTTTTTAAAGATGAGAAAAATGAAGCAAGGAAAGTTTAAATGACTCCCTCAATATTGTACAACTAATAGCAGAGCTGGATTAGTACTCAAGTTCTAGATACCTAGTTCTGCAAGCCTTTGAGGGTAGGGGGATTCGCCAAGGAGTCATTTAAGGATCATACCATAAAAATAGGTCTCTAAAGTGGATGATGGTTTTACATTAATGGATTTGAAAATAAAATCAGTAAGCACTAGCATTAGACGGTCCTTCTAGCCACTTTCTCATTAGAAGCTTCAACAACAACCCTAACAAGGACGTCTGCTATGACACATCAAGCTCCTGGGAACTCCCTTCTCTATTTCATCTGATGGTTTTGACCACTGGAGTTCTTTCTGATATTTAACATAACTTCTCTCCTCCTGAGTGTTATCCACTGTTCCTTTTTCTATTCCCTTGTTACCACACAGAACAATCTAATCCCCTTTTCCTGTGGCACTTGAAATATGTGAAGATAGCTCTCAAGACCACCTCCCACCTTGAGTTGTGTCTTTTCCAGGCAAATGGTCCCAGTTCCTTAAAACATTCTTCGGAGAGCACCGTTCTCTATTCTTAGTCTCCTTTCAAACCCTGCTTTTTGTTTTTGCATGCTCCTTCCAGCGGGATACCCAGAGCAAGTGGGCGTTGAGGCTCTGGGCAGTACAGCATGACCCAGGCTCCATTTCCTTGAAACAAAGTTTCTACCACTGCAGCCTGAGGTGGTATTTGTTGTCCTGATAGTTACAGGCCTCTGCTGACCAATATTCTGGTTATTCTTAAAAAATTGTTTTTGAAATGTGTGCTGTTAAACCATTTGTAGTATATAATTTATTTTGAAGAAACTAAGGCATATGCCTTAATAACCTGGGTATTTTATATAGTGGTTAAGATCCAAGGCTTTGGAGTTATAACAACCTGTGCTGATAGCTTAGCTCCAGCACTAACTCGGTGGACTTGGGCAAATTGCATAACCTCTCTTTGCTTCAGTTCCTCGTGTATAAAGAAAGGGGATGGTAATATGTACATTGTAAGATTATCATAGTGATTAAAGAAAATAATACTTAAAGTAGTGCTTGTCATATATAGGCAACCAGTAAATGGTTGAGTTTACTTTCCTTTAGCTGCTGAGATTCAGCCCAGAATTCCATTTTGCCACACCTTTCTGTATCCTGATTATTTCATTCAACATATTTGCTAGTGATTTTACCATCTTTTGTTCATTCACACATTTGATGACTTCTTTACATTTTTAAAAGCGTTGCCTAAAGCAAAACCCAGAGCACCTACCTCCCAGCAGATGAACGTTGATCATTAATCAGTACTCCCGTGGACACAGTTGTTGAACCTGCAATAGAGCCACTTAATTTCACTTAAATTAAAAAAGTTAAACCTAAAGTGAACAATATAATATAGCAATCATGTAGGAGCTTTATTACAACTTAATATGTTATTATATAGCCTCACATTTCTTCATAAGGGATGAAAAACATTGCATATACAATCGAAGTACCCTTCTCTGGTCCCAGCCCTCTCTAGTCCTCCCCAGAGGTGATTATTATTTTGTAATTCACTCTCATCCCATCCATACACGTTGCAACCCACTCCTGGAAATACCCGATGTGACTTTATCAAGTGGCTTTAAGACATTTTTATTCACTAATGTTATAAGAGAGGAGCTCTTTGGTGGGTGGGGTATACTAACTGGTTAATTAAAACAAAAACAGGAAATTATGGAAGGATATGGGGAAGCTCCTAGAATAAAAGTAAAGCTGGAGAACTAGATACCAGAAAGCCCAGCGACACTATCCACTCCAGGGACTGAGATCCCTTTAGATGAGAATGTCTTCATTATGATGAATTTACTCAAACTCTTTTCCTTCCTTTCTTTATGCCACTAAAGAGAGTGGAATGAAAGACTCCGATTGTGTTTACCCAAGTTTTATGCCTACCCAAGTTTTTAGAGTAGAAAAGGACACTTTGCTTGATCCTCCCACCAAGACTGCATGGTTTCCTGGTGTGGGGAGGAGGAGGCAGTGATGGGGGAGGCAGGCAGTTAAGACAGAAACATTTAGGTGCCTGCGGTGTATGAGTAAGAGTCTCGTTCTTGGTGCATTCACAGGGGCTCATTTTGTAATTTACGTGGATGTAATGTGATTCTTTTACATGTAGCAAATATTTTTTTTTAATATAAGTAAACTTTAAGAAAACAATAGAAAAAAAAGATTGCATCCAAAGGTTACTAGGTTCCCAAAGTAAAATCAGGGTAGTCCTGGGAAGAGGAGAAGACAAATAGATGCTGGGTATGTGAAAACAAGAGGCCTACAACATCTGCAAAAGCCACAGGGCAACTGAGTCATCAGTTTATTAACACTGCCGCAAAAGAACAATAGGTTTAGGCTAGCCTTAGTGTCCGCATGCTGGCTTCTAAGGATTACTTTGTCCTTTTTCTAAGTATGTACCGATCTTTCCTTTACTTGCCTATCTTAGATGTCATTTCATTTCGAGGACCGTAATGCCATTCAGATAAGCTTAAGAAAAAAAGGAAGTTAATTGTACAAATATTGGAGTCTCTCACAGAAGTCAAGGGCAGTAAGGATAACCAGGCAAGAAGGAGACAAAAGCAAATCGCCTCCTTTACTGCAAAGCCAACAGGTGAGGGGCAAGGATGCATCTGCTATGGAGGGCTGCTTTCTTGGCGTTTGTGGGCAGTGAAGTGCGCACAGGAATAGGAGGCTACAATGACTATTCTACCACATAGCACTTCCTGGGCTCCATGTCTCATTCACCATGCTTTAATTTGCAGAATCTAACCTTTTCTCCCCAATCCTAAGAAATTTAACCAGAATTATTCAGAATGCTTATGGCCTGATTTTATACCCACATTCATTTAGAAATAAATTATTACATTATATGTTTATTTATTTATTATATTCTTCACTCATTCTGGAAGGGATTTCAGTTGGTCTTTAACAGTACAAACTTACATGTTTGGTCAAGACTCTCAGGTATTACTCAGTAGATCTAGAAAATCTGAACTCATTCAGCATATCTAGGTGGTCTCTAAAATTTTTTAACTTATTTTTTACTTCCTATTGCATTCTAAACCAATCCACCCAAACTAGCTGAAGGCAAGGAGGATTTATTAGAATCACTACATAGGTAAGGTTACAATAAGGAACAATCAGCAGAAAGCTATAATTTAAACCCCAAATGAAGTGGGATTATCAGGGATTGGGGATAGGCAATAGGCCAGGGACATTTTCTCAAGGTGCAGTTGCAATGCAGGATGTACAGCTGGCAAAAAATTTTTTTTGCTTTTCCCTGAAGTAGGATGGTACAGACAGAAGAGGCATACAATTGAGAAGTTATCTAATCTAAAACAATGATGTTTCAGGTAAAGGAGATAAAACTAAGGTAGTAGGAGAAGCTTCTGTTAAATAATGACTTTGTATAGATTCATCTCTAAGCTCACCCCCACCATATATATACTGAGTTACTGACAATCAGCAAATATATTGAGGTTGGCCTACCTGAAACGACAGCTTTAAAAAGAACAACATGACAGTGCTTCAAAAAGAAAGCACTGAATGCATTACCTGAAATTAGGCTGGAGGGTCTTCGCAATAGAAGAATTGACTCCAAGTCTTAGGAATATTTAGCTATTTGGAAAGGGATGTTTTCCTTTTCCTGTCCTTTGATGCCTTTTCTTCCCATCTTCTTCTTCATTCAAAGACAAAACTCCCTAACTTGTTGAACTATGAACGTTCTCTTTTCAAATATCGGATTGACTATTACAAGTTTGTTTAAGTCCTGACCTCTGGCCAGCACTATTCAAGAGGAAGAAAGTGAACAGGGTAACTTTGTTTGTCACAATATAGGAGGGGAAAGAAAGGAAGAGAAGGAAGGAAGAAAGGCATGTTCTAAGACAAGTTTTGCTGGGGTGAGTTCAGAAGCCACCACCTTTGGCTTTGTATTTAGATGTGACCAGAGCAGGGCTTGGAGAGAGGAAGGAAACAGACATCAAATATAAACCTCTCCCTAAGTTGATAATTCTCAATTAGGAAAAAAAGCCTCTTCAGCAACACCTATGTCCCCAATACCAGACAGAAGGATAAGGGGCTTTCTGCCCTCCAGGTCCTGATCTACTCTAGACATAACCAAGTCAGTTGGTGCAGCAAGGATGATGTTCCTTTGGCTATCCTGGCTTAAACAATGGCTGTCCTTCACATTAAACCTTGATCGCCAAGGGGAATCCCAGAGTTCCTTCTCTCCGTTGTCCTTGTTGTCTTCAGAAGAGAAAATCAGGCAGCAGGAAGCTGCCCACCCCTACCCTTTTCATTCTCTACCACTGTATCCAGTCTTCCCTTCCTAATTTGGAGGCTGTAGCCGCCCTCCCATTCTTTACAGACTAGAGTTGTCTCTAGCACTTCAAAAGAGAAAGAGCCCTAATTCAAAAGGTATCTCGGAGTGATGAATGGAGAATAGCTGGTCCCAGGTGTTGGTGGTCATCTGAGAAACCAGTGGCTTTTCAATCCTGAGTGAAGTAAAGAAAAAAGGTTCAACAAAGCTCTCCTTGTGAGGGTGCAAAAAAGAACCTCGCTCTAGAAGCCAGCCAGTAAGATTCATGGGTCACACATTCATTAATTCATTCAAAACCTTTATTAAGTACCTTCTCTGTGCCGGGTACTGTGGTTATTGCAAGACACCAAACAGATGTGGTCCCTGTGCTAATGGAGCTTATGGTCTAGCAGTAGAGACAGATGTAGTATACCACATAATGCAACATGTTGCTCAAGGTCAGGGTCAGAGCAGGGCAAGCCAGCCTTGCATTGGGGGAGGAATCCGAAAGTGGGGGTGCAAATGCAGGGCTGGGAGTTGTTAAGGTTTAGTTAGCCATTTTAAAGTGTAAAGAGATTTTCCTTGGTTGGCTGTGGAAAAAGGCTGAATTATGGCGTCTTTTGATTCTTAGGTTGGCTTTATATCTAAGTAAAGGAAAATGCCACTTTGGGATTGTCCTTTTTTATAGTCAGTATTATTATTTTTTAACTCTTGGACTTGTGTGTAGTAGTGAGTGGTTGGGAGAGATTATTTTGTTTGCTTCAGAAATTTCACTAGGAGGCTAAATGTATTAGGAGTATTCAGAAAAAAGATACATATTAGTGGTTATACGAAGATATGTCAGGAAATACTGTACACTGGGGGTTTCATGTGGCAGCTCCACTGAACAAACAAAAGTTTATGTGCTAGAAACAGAAATGACTATTTCTATAGATAAAGCTTGTCTGGTAAGAATGACAAACACTGGGTATTGATGTAGATCTTAGTTTTTATTTATATTTTGGAGAGGCATAATTACATTTTGATTTTATGTCATTTTTTATGGAACAGACCTGTTACTCTACTGGGATTGTGTATCCTCAGTAAGCTATGCAATTTGTATTGATATTTGCTTTATCCATTCATGTTCATAGGGTGTGTGTGTGAACTAAGGCTCCCAGTGGAGGCCGAATTGCTTAGAGCTTAAGAATCAGTGCTTCTGGAGTCAGAAAGGTCTGAATTCGGATACTGGCTCCGCTGTTTACTAGTTGTATGACTTTCGACAGACTCCTTAAACGTGCCCAGCCTTAGGCCTCAGTTTTCTAAACTGTAAGATGGGGATTATAATGGTTCCTACCTCGAAGGCTTCTTGTGAAAATTAAACTGCTGCTTTATATAAGAACAGTCCCCAGTGCTCAATAAGTAGTAGCTCTTATTTTAAGTGTGGTTTGCCATATAGAGTAATATTTTGTGTCCAGTGATATAGAGCCCTGAGAAATAAACAGAAATTTTATCTTTGGAGGATAATTAAAATATTTGAGAGAATTGGGTGGCCCATTTTTTGAAGGTTGCTAAGATGTAATATAGTAGAACAATAATTACAATGGATGGAATGAACTAAATATTTTCTTCTCTTTTCTTTATCTTTTCAAATCCTCAACCAAGGATATGCTTTTATAAAAAAATTTACTTTAGAGAGAGAGGAAGGGAGAAAGAGAGAGAGAGAAACATCAATGTGAGAGAGAAGTATCAATCGGTTGCCTCCCATTATGCGCCCTGACCGGGGATTGAACCTGCAACGTAAGTATGTGCCCCGACCCACACCTTTTTGGTGCACAGAACAACACTCCAACCAACTGTACCACCCAGCCAGGGCCCCTTCTCTTTTCTTTACGAAACATAGTGGTGTTCACAATTATTTAGTAACATTGGAGAATATGACTTGACTGGTTTAGTTTTCTGAATATGTGACTATAGTAGAATAAGAACTCATTTTTAGCTCCAAGTCACCATTATATCTTTAGCACTCTGCAGTCTTATGATAGCATTTTTCAAAATGTGATTCATTAGAATCACCCAAGGTGACTTGTTAAAAATTCAGATTCCTGGCCTTGACGTGTGAAGAAGTCTCTGGATTTTACATAAATATCCCAACCCGCTGATTTTTTATCAACACCTAGGCTTAAGAATGACTAAACCACACAAATAATGGCGTTCCCTGGACAAGCTATACTCGCAAAGCTCAGTCAAGTTATGCTCATTGTTTAAATGGTAACGTGTGTAAAACATTTATGGGGCACACCCTAAAACCCTCACAGGACATAAAACCTTTTGTTCTTTATGCCTTAACAACCATTCCAAATCACTTGATTAATAATTATTTACTTTCTCTTCTAGTCTTCAGAAACAATTATTTCTCCTTGCTTGTTGTGGTAACAGCTAAACTGTTACATTATCCTTGTTACTGAAGAGTAGGGCTGGAGATGGAGCCAAAGTGAGTAGATAAATGTATTTTGGAATCCATAAAAAACCTCTGGTCTATGCAAACGTCTCCAGGGTTGAACTTCTTAAAGCAGGCCTTTCTCGCCCCAGTCCCTGTGTCCCTGAAGTCTCGTGTATCCCTGGTATATATCCCATGACATCCCCAACCTCTATATATACCTGACCCTTCTGTCCTGATCACTCCTCCAGTTGCATTTTGATCACCTCAGCCAGATATCTGTGATTGCTATCTGATTCCATTTCTAGAAATTTGTTGGCCACAAAGGCAGTAAAACCTATATTTCCATGTTCCAGTTTGTAAGTAGAACATGTATATATGTGCAAAATTGTCAACACGAATTGCATTGTGGGGAAAAGCAAGGAAAACATGCCTCTGAAGCCAGGGCAGAAATTTCTACCTTCATATTGCCAGACCTAAGTGGTTACAGGTAAGGAGACAGGTGAGCCACGAAGGCAAATCTGAGGCTTGGTGCCCTCAGTGTTATGAATCTGTGAGTACTTAGCTTGCTAAGCCATTTTCTCCTGCATAGGCAACTTCTGATATTTGAAGTTCTGTTGTTTGGCAGAGTGATCTGTGGATGAAACAGTGCTAATTTACTTTTGATTTAAAATGTTTTTAGGAGATCCTCCTTGCTTTGATGAAAATAGACATTCTTTATGTGCTAAATTTGGAGACTGAAACTCAGGAAAGCAAACTTTCTTCAACATGAATCTGTTCGTGTCCCACAAAAGAAAACTCTCCCCTTAGCCACTTGAGTGAAATCGGCCCGCACTGGGGCTGGGACCCAGATCCGTGGTTTTGAGCCCTGGCTCCACCCCTTGCAGTTGTATGAATCTGGCCATGTAACCTCAGCTTTACCAACTGTAAGATGAGCATAATAGCGGCTGTGGTGAGATAAATATGGTAATGGCTTTAATGGTCTTTGTGTTGTCCTTAGCATGTAAAGAAGTCTCTGAATTTTAAATAAATATCCCAAGCCAGCTGATTTTTATCAACACCGAAGCTTAAGAATAACTAAACCACACAAATAATGGCGTTCCCTGTAGAAGTTACACCCCCAAAGCTCAGTCAAGTTCTGCTTATAATTTAAATGGTAACTTGTATAAAACATTTTTAAAGTATATTTTATTGATTATGCTATTACAGTTGTCCCATTTCTTTCTCCCCTTTCTCCCCCACAGCCCTGCACACCCTCTCCTACCAGCATTCCTTAGTTGATGTCCACGGGCAGTGCATATAAGTTCTTCAGCTTCTCCTTTTCCTGTACTATTGTTAACTCCTCCTGTCTATTGAGTACATACCATTTATGCTTCTTATTCCCTATACCTTTTCCCCTACTCTCCCCACTCCCCCTCCCCAATGATAATCCTCCATGTGATCTCCATCATTCTGATTCTGTTCCTGTTTTCTAGTTGTTTGCTTAGTTTGTTTTTGTTTTTGTTTTTTAGGTTCAGTTGCTGATAGTTGTGAATTTGTTGTCATTTTACTGTTCATAATTTTGATCTTATTTTTCTTAGGTAAGCATTGTTAAACATTTCATATAATAAGGGCTTGGTGATGATGAACTTCTTTAACCTTACCTTATCTGGGAAGCACTTTATCTGTCCTTCCATTCTAAATGAGAGCTTTGCTGGATAGAGTAATCTTGAATGTAGGTCCTTGCCTTTCATAACTTGGAATACTTCTTTCCACCTTCTTGCCTGTACAGTTTCTTTCTTGAGAAATCAGGTGATAGTTTTATGGGAGCTCCATTGTAGGTAACTGTCTTCTTTTATCTTGCTGCTTTTACGATTCTCTCCTTATCTTGAATCTTGGGTAACTTAATTATGATGTGTCTTGGTGTGTTCTTCCTTGGGTTCAATTTCTTTGGGACTCTGAGCTTTCTGGACTTCTTGGAAGTCTATTTCCTTCACCAAATTGGGGAAGTTCTCCTTCATTATTTTTTTCAAATAAGTTTTTAATTTCTTGATCTTCCTCTTCTCCTTCTGGCACCCCTATGATTCAGATATTGGAGCACTTAAAATTGTCCCAGAGGTTCCTAAGCCTCTCCTCATTTTTTGGAATTCCTGTGTCTTCTTTTTGTTCTGGTTGAATGTTTATTTCTGCCTTCTGTTCCAAATCATTGATTTGAGTCTCAGTTTTCTTCCCTTCATGTTAGTTTCCTGTATATTTTTCTTTCTTTCACTTTGTATAGTCTTCACTTCTTCCTCTATTTTGCAACCATACTCAACCATTTCTGTGAGCATCCTGATTACCAGTGCTTGGGACTCTGTGTCTGACAGGTTGACTATCTTCTTGTCACTTAGTTCTATTTCTGGATTTTTTATCTGTTCTTTCACTTGGGCATATTTTTTTGTCTCAGCACACCTGTTATGTTGTAAGGGTCAGAGCATTAGGTATTCACCAGGGCGGGACAACCCACCTCATTGTCTTGTGGTGCTGTATGTGGGGGAGGAGTCCAAGAGGGAACAGTGCCACTTGCTTGGCTCTCACCCTGCTTTCAGTCACTTCCTCCTCCACCCACAAGCAAATTGGTCCCTTCTGTTGCTGCTTTCTGGGTGGGCAGTTTTGTGTATGTTCTAGGACCCCATGGGTGTCTCCAAAGGAACTCTTCTGTGAGGCTGGTAATTTCTCCCACTGCTGCAACGCTCATAGATTTTTACAGCCAGAGGTTTTGAGGCTTTAGTTTCCTGAGCTGGAACCTTGGGTTGTGTTGTCTCTTTCCCCAGTTGTCCCTCCTGGCTTATTCACATACAAATGTGGGACCTTCTGGCCCACCAGCCCCCACCTCACCCAGCCCAGTCTGTTGCCTTGCCACATGTCCTCTCCACCCCTTCTACCAGTCTGGATGAATGTTTCTTCTTTAACTCCTTGGTTGTCGGAGTTCCACACAGTTTGATTTTCTGGCAGTTCTCGTTGTTTTTTATTTTTAAATTGGTTGTTGTCCTTCTTTTAGTTGTGCAAGGAAGCAAAGTGTGTCTACCTACACCTCTGTCTTGGCCAGAGGTCCACTTGTATAAAACATTATCCCCATCTTTCCTTTATATCTTGTCTAGGTTTATTTCTGTCGAGGTTTTTGTCTAGGTTTATTTCATATGATCTGCCAAGATGTGCCTAATTCTCTATTCTTCATTCTCTCAATTGCATTTATTTATTCAACAAATATTCTCTGAGTGCCTACTATGTATAGGGCAATATTCTAGGTACTTAAACCAAAGAATAAAACAGACTAAAATTCTTGCAATCATGGAGCTTACGTTCTGGTCTAGAGGAGAAATGTAATGGATAAAAAACCAAGTGAATTAATTATATGGTGTGCAAAGTGGGAAAAGGGAGGTATCTGGCAGAACAGAGCAGGGGGAGGGAGATGGGTGTGGAGGTAGAGGTGTTGCCGTTTTAAATAAGATGATCAGGGTAGCTCTCACTGAGTTGTTCACACACAGGGTGTGTGGGAACCGCCTTTTTTCATGAAGTTGTATGGAGCTCACTATACTTGGGCAATTTTAAGCAAAGTGAGTGGCTGAAATGCCTAAAAGAAGTGGGAAGTCATTACTTAATTTCTCAAATGCTGCACAAAAGCAGCAGAAAGAAGCTTAGTGATGCTTTCCTACTAGGTGGCAAGAACTGTGTTTGTTTGTTTGTTTGTTTTCTCCTTTTGACTTCATTCACCTCTAGTCTCCATGGTCATAGAATCTTTATCCCCTGCTCCCCTGAATTTCAAGTCCCCGGACCTCCAGTGCCAGATATTGTTATCAATAAAAGATGAAGTATTAGAACTTCTTATTCTATATCTTTGTGTTTTATGTAACAGAAACCCATTGCAACTCAAGGAAACATATAAATGACTATAAATCCATTATTGGATTTACTTGGAAAATTTTTATTGAAGCATAGCAGCCCAATTCTTTTAAAAGCCTGGTGAAGTAGGAAGAAGGCTGCAGTGGGATTCAGAGACCAGGGTCAGCTGCAGCCTTACCGCTGTGATTTGATAGCTCTGTGTCCAAGATTTTCTCACCTGTGAATTGGGGGTGGGGCAAGGTATCCTTTCCACCTCTCTAATCCGTGAGTCTTTGACAAGCTCCAAGATTTTTTTTCCTCTAGAAACTGAAGCAGGTATAATGTGTGGGCCTATAATACTCTCTTGATATCTGCTTTATTGAAAACTGCAATTACAGTGATTTGTCCATTTTTGGATGGGAACAAAAGTGGGGTGGTAATTTTCCACATATTTTTGCACCTCTTTATCTTCCATGCTATAAATAAAGAGAATGGATTCATTCCACATACTGCTCCCCAGTATACCTAGAATGTCAAGGCTGAATCCGTAGCCCAAGTTCTTCTCACCATTACAAAGGAACGAGTCTGCATGGGGGCCTATAGGTTAGTCTCTTTGAGAATTTATGAAATATGAAATACTTGCTTGAATTGGTCAAGCCTGCCTGCATTGACAAAATCAAATTTCTAGTCCCATAGTACTCCAGATCCACTACTGATCTGGGGAAACTCCTCAAAGGTCATTGAACTTGTGCGGTCCAGCCCAGGCTTCCAGTTGGCTACCTGCCTCTAATATTCCTATTTCTGAACTTTAACTTCAGCATTGGTGACCTCATAATATCACAAAATAATCTGCCACAGAGAACTGTTAACATATTTACATTTTTATAAGAAGAAAAACTGCTCTATAAATAAAGCCCAAAACTTAAATTTAAAATTTAGTAAGGTTACCAGATAAAAATTACATTTGATTCCTTCAGCAAAAACCATACTCTGTAGGTAGAATTACTGAACAAAGATGTAATTCAGAAAATATACTTTTGAATTAAAAAGGATTGATAGCAATAAATCAAAGTAAATGTGTTTTCTTTTAATGTCAGTTTTATTTTACCAGAGTGGGAATTCAAAATTGCTTAAATTGCTTGTAAGTTAGCAAGTAGGAAAAACGCTTAAATGGTGATAAAATGCACAACCAATGTCTGACCAGCATGCAAAGGGTGACAACAAAGAGAAAGATAGTTCTGCAAGTGTCACAGCAAACCATGAACAGTTAGGCCACTCTGTACTGATTTTTCTAACCAATGTGCAACAAACAAAAGCATCAATTTCATTTTAATCTTTTGCATTATTACATATCCTTTTGTAGAACTAACCCTTGCACAATGTATCATTTCTTTTGTTTCACAATATTTCTGACCCTTTGCTTCTTATGTTGTCATTTCTGCTGGTTCTTCACTTCTGAATTACCTCACTGTTATATTATAGAAGCACTAGAATGTAGGTCAAAGTGTGTCTTTTGGAAATCACTGTAGGATCCTTAAAAGAAACAAATGTGCTTATCTTGTATAAAATGTTCTTTTCTCATACAGTACATTGTAATGATGACAATTGCTCACTGATATTCTTTGGAGGAGGGCTACTGTAAATGTACAACCAGGGTCACAAGGATGTTCTTCTGGTGAACTCTACAAACTTGAAATCCCACTGTTCTCAAGCGAATCACACTACAGCCAGGCTTTATCACAAGTAAACATGTGACTGTTAGCCAGCTCCACATCTGTATCCATAGAGTGGCCAACTACAAGTCTGCCCAACCAGCCTTGATAATTCATCGATCTACTAGCAACGTAATATGGCGACTGCAAACCCTACTCCGAGAAAGTGGGAGAGCACTGGTTAGGAGTGCAGACGCCTGACTCTAGCTCAGGTTCAACTCTGTGAACTCTGGGGGATTCACCTAACCTTCTGCAGGTTCAAGTTTTTCATCCATAAATGGACGAGGATGGACTAGATCCACACGATCCCTTCCAGGTTTAAAATGTAGCAGTCCTACCCCATTTTGAGGGAGAGAAAAAAGCCTTTCTTTAAAAAATTGATTAGTCATCTATGTGAGATGATAGTTTGAAAATAATTGTAGTCTAGGTGGTTGTAGTACTAGTATAGCAAATATGAATGTCCTTAGTGAAAATGACTGCATTTCTTTTTGTCCTATAAACCACTTTACACCTGAACCTGCATCTTTGGCCTCCAGGCTGTCTGTCCTCCAGGTTGAATCAGTGATTACTGGGACTCCCCATCCCTGCAAGGGTTCCTGTAAAATTTCTCGATTCTACTAAAAGCCAAAGCTCCTGGAAAGCCAGTCTTGTTTCTACTGGGACGTATGCCAGCCTAAGAGGACCTTTTTGTCTCGGGTGTTCTGATGCTTCAGTGACACTGCTGGGGCAGAGCAAGTTTGGGTGAATCTTATGTCTGTGCCTGGGACCCAGCTCTGTGAGGAAATGCAGCCCAGGGTCACCTGCCCCAGAGTCCCTCTACCCCTGACCTCTCTCAAGCTGGAGAACAGCCCTCCTTTTCCCTGTTGCTGCTTTCAAAGCCCCTTCCCTTTCTCCCTTCCCTCTGCGGAACACCTTCAGTGAGCATAAACTCTGCAGTGACATTTGCTTTTTCATCCAAGTTGGAAAGGGAATTTACCTTATGTAGCTTCTTCTTGACCACACAAACACCTCTGAAGAAAGGAAACACAAAATCTTAGGCTTACATCTGAGATTGAGAGCAGAGAAAAAACAACACAGTCCAAAACACAAATCAATATTTAAATAGATCATCCTGCCTCTCTATCAAATGATTCAAAATGTAATCCCACTCAGGGTGTCACAGATTTGTGTTTTTATTACAATGTTTTTATTAACAGCTTTATTAAGATGCAGTTTATATAGCATTCAGTTACCCTGTTTAAGGTGCATGTGTTTAAGTGAGTTTGAGTAAAGGCAGATTTAATTAGAGGGTGGAGCTGCAAAAAATTATGAATGTTTTAAAGGGAACTTCTGAATACCTTCAAAGGTTTTAAGAGGTGCTAGCATTTTCATTACATAAAATGTCAATAAAATATTTCACTTTATAGGACGTTATCAGTTATACAACAATATTAAAAGTTTTTCTACTATAATGTTCATTGAAAGGGGCAGACTAAGAAATTGTGAATATAATATGACCACACTTGCATGGGTAAAAAGACAACAAGAATTTAGAATCTAGATAATCTTGGGTGGTCAAATTTAGGGTGTATATTTTCCATTTTTATGGAATATTACGGTACTCGATTAATATGTGTATTTTTGCAGTGAGAAAAGAAACTTTATATGTGCAACTTTGGACTTTTCTCCTTTTTTGAAACTCTTACAATGGGCACTACTCAGCAGACCTGACTTGGGTTATTTGGACAGCTCACAAACGATGACAATATACCGCCTTTGCACACTGCTTTATAGCTTCCCAACTGCATTTAAGAACATTATTTCATTTCATCGGTCAAAATGTAGGGAGTTTACTGAAGAAACTCAAAAGTTGGGGAAGCCAAGGAAAGCAGAAGGGCCTCTCCAAAGGACCTCCAAGTGCTAGGAATAGCTGTCACCTGACGTTATGGAAGAGTGAGGGAGTTGGGGGCAGAAGAACACAGAGCAGTTACAAGGGGCCATCACCGACCTGAGAGCAAAGGGAGATGATGGGACATGGGGACGTGGGATTTTTATACACATTTCTGTGCCTTTCTATAGTATCCTCAACTGCAGTCAGGTGAGCAGTTGTTTAAAGAGAGATTGTTCAGAGGAGAAAGAGGAGTGAGGAGTAAGGAGTCTCATTTCAGTGTGAGTGAGTGTGAGAGAAGGAAGGAGACAAGCAAACAGCCTTCTGTCAGGGGTGCCTGCGAATCAGGCATTTGTACGTCTGAAACCACTTGCCTTTGAAATAATTGGGGAGTAGTATGCCTCATGGGTTTAGGTAGAGTCGATGTCATATAAATTTTCAGAGAAATGGAGTTTCACTTCTTCCAATATAATGGGAAGATTTTATTGACAACAATAAGCAAGATGAGGTACATGAAAAAATGTAACTCCTGGTAGACCCATATTTTACATTAAGATTATAAACACCTTAAAAAATATACATATCTTGATATCATTGCTGGCTCCTAACTAAAAAGAAAGTTCTTCATTTTTATTTTACAGATATCTTATAAGCAAAGCTATGAAAGTTCAGAGAGAAAACTATATCATCTATTTTACATAGTAGTAATAGCTTATTTATCAGAATCATCATTAAGTTATCACAGGCTATATTTTTTGTACAAAAGAACTTTTAAAAGTAACTGCTATTAACTGTTATCAGAATCTCTAGTACTCTAAAATCACTTGAATTGAGGGAGTATTTGTTTGGTGTTGAAGCCTAGGCAAGCATTTGAAAGATGCCTAAATGCCATAGCCATTAATGTAATGTTATTACAAGAAAAGAAATAGAATATAGACTGAATCAGGGAGGCACGGTACACTGGAATATATAACTGCTGCCTTCAGCACTGACAGATTGGAAAACTTCAGGTCCTGATATGTTGCAAAATTCCGGGAATGAGAAATTCTATCAGTTCTTTCCAGGCTCAACTGGAATCCAGCTTCCTTAAGGAAGCCACACTAACCACTCCTGTCTGCAGTGACCTTATGCTCATTTAAATGCATCACCCCTATTAAGTGTTTCCGTAGGTTGACAGTTACAACAGGCACCCCTGGTGCTCTTGTCCCACCCTTTGACCCACCTTTGAATTCAGCTGCAGCTCTGGTGCAAGCTCAAACTCACTTCACTCGGTCTCGATGCACTTGCTCACTCACAGAGCTTCTCTAATATAAGGCAACTGGTGCTGTGGACAAGCCCAGGCTGGAAGTGTGGGAGAATAATTGTTCCTAGTGAAAACTTTTCATCTATGGGCTGGGAACCAGTGGATAAATACTTTTGCCTGCTCTTTTCAGGCGGGCATATCTATTCTGTATGCTTCTTAGATATCTTGGCAGAAATGAGCCCCCATTGTCTACAGCACAACAATGGGGGCTACAACAATGACCTCTAAATGACACTATCATATTGGCTTTTCCTCTTTTTCTCATGCATTTTCCCTACTTCCTCACTCCTGCTTCCTGGGACCAAGGTTAAGATACATTGCCTTAACTAAGTTCTTGCCTCGGGTCTGCTTTGAGAAAAATCCGAACTGAGGCCACAGTTATACACTATTTTGCATTATCCTTTGTTTTAATTAGATTAACCTTTTAAAATCTTGTTGATGTAAGTCTTGCTTCCACAAGTACATTATAGTCTTCTGAGGGTAGCAAGAATTTCTTATACATTTTATCATGCCTTGCGTATGGTAGGTTTCTATTAGTAAATATTATTAAATAAGAACTAAAAATGCCATCAGTTCTTTTGAAAACTTCTGGTGGCACCATGTCCAGATTCTTGTAAAAACTCTGGATGTTTTTCTGCATTCGCCTAGGGAATGGGGATTTGATATTCCTTATGTCTTTCCAGCATGTGAATCCTTCCCTCATAAAATGAGCAAACCTTATCTTAGGCACTGAAAATATTAGCAACTCACTTTCTAAGCCTCCCTTGCAGCTGTGTCATAGAGTCCACCAATTGGACTCACCCACTCTGGGCCCTGAGTCAAATTCGGGATGTGAAGAAACAGGGACTACGCAGAATCCAGCCTGCTAATGGGACAGTGGCCGTTACAGAGGAAGCCACACGGTGAGGCCAGTTCTGCAGCAGGTTTCGGGGCACTGTGTTTGGCAGGATAGCTTCTGGTCCTGGTTGACCAGACTTCTTGTAGATACCATGAGCTATTGAATGTTTTTTAAGTTATTTTTTTTCTGAGTGAATTAACCAGAGTAGCAGTTTGTGTTTTCAATAAGACCTTCAGTTAATTCATTTCCAAGG
Organism: Carollia perspicillata; assembly: GCA_004027735.1. Taxonomy (NCBI): domain Eukaryota; kingdom Metazoa; phylum Chordata; class Mammalia; order Chiroptera; family Phyllostomidae; genus Carollia; species Carollia perspicillata. Next base: position 22,056 of record PVKM010004393.1, read on the forward strand.
AACCTTGAGGATAGTTATTTTAGGTTGCTGGTGAGAAATGTCTAGCAAACTCCAGTCGGGGGTGAGTCAGGGGTGCACCATCTCCTGATGAATTCTAATACATTTTATGAAACTATGTATCGTACCTAAGTAGAATGCCCGGAAACCTCCCTAGTCCTTATACAACCCAATCTGAGGACTCTGGATATTGGATACTATTGAGAGGACAAAAATGCAAGAGGGTCATCCACTATGGCAAGCAGGAGGAAGAATGCATTGGAAGCCAGAAGAATGGGGTAGGAGGAACACTTCGTAAAGCTACCATTCGTTTCCTTTAGCTGCACTGGAATTGCTGCTGAATATTTCACAAACAGAACACACACACACACACACACACACACACACACACACACACACACACCCCTTCCACAAAGACAGTACTTCAAATTCAAAAGACAATTGATTATTAATGTGCCCAATATCTACAAGCTGGGAAAATTCACTTTAGAAAACAGGATTCACTCACGTGTTGAGAATGATCTCATTAATGAATATTGTAGATAATAAAAGACCTGTAAAGGCTAGGCCATTATGGATACCATAGACTTATCAGATAATCATAAAACAAATAAAACAAAGCCATATTTATTATTAGCTTTTTTAAAGCATATAGTTCAGTTACTTTAAATTTCCACCCCCCAAAATGCTTAGCATTGTCTACAGATTTTGAAAATATATTTAGTTTAACTTACGAATTATCAAATAATGAATATATGATTATATTTAAAAAAAAACATCTACCTCATGTTTTACACTAAAACGTTAATAATAAAATAACTGGGACTGGATAAAAAGGGTAGAATAAGAAAGATGCTCGCTTTGAGAAGAATCTGTTCAACATCAAATCAATACAAGAAATACTAGGGGAAAGATTGATTACATGTTCAATACATAGTTAAGATACTTGCTATAAAAATTTTAAATTTTGCACACTTATCAAACTAAAATGAAAAAATTCAAAATATTTGAAAAATCAGTTAATAGCCATAATATAAATAACTTTAGAAAATTATGTAACAATATGTTGCTCTCAATTTTTTTTTAAAAAAGCAGGGTACATACAAATAAATACTTAATTCCAAAAGGACTAAACATGAAAACCTACAATAATTACAAAAAATAAAAGAAATACAAATGTAAGTAAATAGTATTTTCAACAACTAAGTTGTCATTGTTTTCAAATCATTTTGTTGCTGAGTACACATTGAAATGCTATTCTCATGTTGGAGTGCAAATTAGTTCAGGTTTTTTAAAGAAATTTGGCAATAGTTTCAACAACCATAGAAATATTTGTATGCTTTGGTCTACTATATCCTCCTACTAATGTATTTTAAGGAAACAATGAGAGATGTGCATAAATATTTGTAAGAATGTTTATCTTAATAGTATTTTAAATGCAAAAAATTAAAATATCATAAATGTCTGATTAACTTGATAAGTTATTGATGGCTTATTCTTATGATAGAATATTATCAGCCAATGAAACATGTTTTGAAAGGGCATTTAATGACCTAGGAAAATGCTCACAATATTACACTGAAATAACATTATTTTTAAAATGTTCATGGATAAAAGTACTAGAAATAACTACATGAAAATATTAACAGTTGTATCTCTAGTTAGTAGGATATTGAATAATTTTTAATATTTTCTTTATATTTTTGTGTTCTTTAACTACTCTATAATTAATTATAATATTTTTAAAATAACATCTTATTACTAAGAGTAATTCTTCAATTATTTTCCCACATGAAATTACATATTTAGTAGCATGATCTGCCTTCCATTGTACTAAGGAATTAGGAACAACTATTCATTTAGTCCATTTTAAGAACTTTTGAATTAAGTAGAGCAAGTGTTAATGATCCCAGTTAGAAGAGAAAGAAATTGAAGATTAGAGAGACTAAATGATTTGCCAGTATTCAGTTAGTTCAACAAGCATTTTTTTAGCATATAGTAATTACTGTGAATTGGATTAGGCATTAAAGCATTAGGAATAAAAGATTAAAAATCATTCCCAAGAGTGTGTATTCTTATAGTAGGTGATATTATGTTTTTAAAAATTGATATTTTCAATTAGTATGATAAGTGCCGGCAGAGGTATGCAGTAGGAACTACAGGGAAAAAATATTATTTTGAACCACTCCAAGTTGCTGATATTCAACTATTTTTGACCTACAAAAAAGGCATCTTCATATCACTCATTCTAATACACCTGAACCAGAAAGATGATGATGGCTGAGCTGAGTCTTCATGAGGAGGGAGATTACCAAATGAAGGTGTATTCATTGTCAGGGTCAAATCAGAGACAAAAATCATACAGTGAATTGAACAGGGCAAGCTTAATATAAAGAATCTGGGTATCTGATCAAGGAGGAACTGACTAGAAAGAAGTGAACTCTAAAGAATATAGGAATAGCAGATGCAAAAATAATCTGCAACCCAATGCTAAAATGGAATGCCCAAGGAAGAACTCCCCTTTACCCCAAGTCTGAGATCCAGAAAAGGTTACACCCATGATTTACTGAATGGCAGAGAAATTGTTGTGATGCTCCGGAGTCCTAGGAATACACCCTGGGGTGTGAGGGGAAAGCTGTTCACAAGGAAGTATCTCACTAAGGGCCCTCTGTTAGCAAACAGCTCAAGCAGTGCTTAGGAAAACTGCCTGCGGCTCCTCACTGCTGACAGCCTTGCACTGGAGAAGCCTCCTGAGTGCTGGAGCCTGGTGCTGGTGAAGGCACCCACACTACAGCAGGTGGGTGCTTGGGGAGCCGTGTGCCCTACAGGAGCCAGACACTGGGGATGCTGTGAGTGCTACAGGAGTCGGGTGCTGGAGAAGCCTACTGAAGAAACACACCAGAAACCAGAAGGAAAATCCACTTATCTTGCAGTGTCTCTCCATCGCCTGTCTTGCCAAAGTGTAGCATTATGTCAGCTGATAAATAAAAACTATTTAAAAGGTCCAGCTGCATTTTTGCATGGCAGGTAATAAAAAGTGACGTTGGAACTGAGGTAATAAATTAGTAACTGACACAGTGTGGAAAGAGAGTCTTCAGCTAACAAAAGAGCGTGAGAGAAGACATGTAAAGAAGACTTCCATACATGATAGCAAGATTGACTCAGATACCTAGACTGACACTCCCAGTATAAAACAAACAAACAAACAAATAAGATCCTCAATATGCTAGATTTAAAAAAATAAGAAACATGTTTAAATACATCAGTAATATGGCAAGAGTGTATGGAATATGTTGATGCTAAAACTAAGTGAAAGCATGAACTTGAACACTAAAAACATCTATTAGTGGCAATCTCTAAATCTTTTAAACTTGAGCTTCACTTTTTGGGACTTGAGGAGTACAGGAAGATTAATTCCAAAGTCCTCTCAAACTGGGGAATCTTTGAGATTCTTACATTTCACTAGGATGTAGAATATTCAGTGTGAAAGTAGACACTGATGGAGAATCTGTACACTTATTCACTGTGACAGTGAAATAAACCCACATTATTACCCATTTCCTAAGGGAACTGTGAGAAAACTTTGGTATTGGTTGAAGGAGGAAAATTGTCTCCTTAAAATTCATAACCACAGCCAACCCCAATTCACACACCCACATGGTCTGAAAAACTTGAAGGTGAATTTCAAATTTAAAGTAATGCCAAGTTAGTAGTGTTCTCCAGGGTTTGGAAAAAGTAACCACAAATCCTCTCAAAAGGAAGGGACCTTCAATCCAGGTATCAAAAAATTTCTACAGATAAAACCCAAGAATTCCTACGTCACCATCAAAAAATCACAAAATATTTAAGGGAGCATGGCCACAATGAGCAAGGACCTACAGAATCAATAAACCTACAAAAGCTTTAACTATTTTAATTATCAACACAATTGGTATATTTAATATGTTTAAAGAAATAAAACACTAAAAGATGACTAAAATAATTTGAAAATGAATCACATAGAACTTCTAGATGTGCAAGGTATAATATTTAAAAAATATAATGGGTTGCTGCTAAAGTCAGAATTAGTGAACTGGAAGATAGTACTAAAATATACAGAGTGTGATACAAAGGTATAAACAGGCAAAACATATGAAAAGACATTGAGACATAAAAATGACGGAGTTAGAAGATTTCACTTATACCATGGAATTCCTGAAAGAGGTGAGAGGTAGGATGGGACAGTAGCAATATTGGAAGAGTTAATGGTAGAGAGCTTTCCAAAACTAATGAAAACATGTACCCGAAGATTCAAAAGGCATGAACAGGATAAAATAAAAAATAAGGAGACTCACTCAGCCACCTCATAGATCAATGTAGAACACCAGTGCTAAGGAAACACTTAGAAAAAAAAACAGCAAAAGAAAAACAAGCAGATCACCAAGAAATGATGATTAAACCGAGAACAACCATGGACGGCAAAAGAAAGTAAATGATTTTAATATGATATAACAAAAGAATTCTCACCCTGGAATTGCATGCCTGTAAAAATACATTTAAAAACAAGGTCCAAATGAAGACATTTCAGACAAATAACTGAGAGTTTGCAATCAATAGTCCCTAGCCTAAGGAAATTCTAAAATATGGGCTTCAGCCCTGACTGATGTGCCTTAGTGGATTGAGCATGAGCCTATGAAATGAAAGGTCTGTGGTTCGATTCTCGGTCAAGGCACATACCTGGGTTGTGGGCCAGGACCCCAGCTGGGGGTATGTAAGAGGCAACCTGTCAATGTTCTCTCATATATTGATGTTTCTCTCCTTCTGTTTCTCCCTCCCTCCCCTTTCTCTAAAAATAAATAAATGAAATCCTTAAAAAATTTTTGAAAATAAAATAAAATATGTGCTTCAGATGGAAGAAAGTGATTCCCAATCAATGGTCTGAGACTTAAAAAGAGATGATGAAACAAAATGTAACAATATGGGATAATCTAAGCAAACCCTGTAAAAAATAATTTGAGGGGCTAACATAAAGATATATTTAAAATAAACAGTTATAAATTGTAAAGGACTATAAGAGTGTTCTAGAGACTTTATTATTCAGGAGGATGACAAAGATATTGATTAATATTAGATTTTATAAGTTAAATATTATGGTCAAATTTCTACAGTAAGTACAAAAGTAATGGAAATAGAATGGGCTTATCTGTATTTTTGGATTTTTCTTCTATGTTTATTTATTACTTAGTTAATAAAAAATAACCCAAGAAACTAAGATTGGAATACTTTACTTCTATGAAAAAATTCAGATGCGTAAAGGGCTTTGTGAATGGCTTGATCTGGGCTTCATCACCCTAGTTTCTTTTTATAATTATTTCACCTACCTTAATATGTCAGTTTCACTTTTCATAACAAAATAGCTGCAAAAGTTCTAGAGATTATATATGTATGACTTGGATTCCAGAGTAAGAGAAATTTTTTTTTTTTTTTGCTTAACTGACAACCAGAAGTTTAGCCCTCACTCTGATGGGACCCACACATACGCCATTCATTGTGGCCAGGGGTATGTCACACACAGACTGTCGTAGGCCTGGATTGCACAACCCTCACCACATCTGACCGGGCCCAAGTCCAATGAGCTAAAGAAAATAACATGGCTGTTTTGATGATTGGCATCTCTCTATCAGTCATTTACTCCATGTGTGCTCATTGAAACTTCATTTTAGTTCTAAATCTCACTTTTTAAACTTCTAAAATAATTTGAATATTAAACCAAGCTCACACTTCTAGGATAAACCCCACTTTGTTATGATGTAATATCCTTTTTGTTTATGACTGGGTACAACTTTCTAACATTTTGTGGAGTCTGTAGGGATTTCGGTTTGTAGTTTTCTTGTAATGTTTCTGTCTCCTTTGGTATGATAGTAATGCTGTGCTCATAAAGTGAATTGGGAAGTATCCTCTCTTCCACCTTTATTTTCTTCAAGAGCTGCTTAGTTTTGTTGTTATTTTTTAAATATTCAGTAGAATTCATCAATGAAGCCATCTGAACCTGGATTCTTTTTTAAGAGAATATGTTTAATTTATAAAATTCTAGTTATTTAATAAACGTAGAATGATTCAGATTTTCTCTTTCTTCTTTTGTTAGTTTTGATCACTTGTACCTGTCAAAGAATATGTTGATTTCACATAAGTTGTTAAAATTATTGGCATGAAGATGATAATTTTTCCTTATGTCTTCTAAAATCTGTGAGATCTGTAGTGATGTTTTCTCTTTCATTCTTGATATCGGTAATTTATGTTCTTTTCCTGAAAGTTTTAAAATAACTTGAATAAGGATATACACCTTCATATTGTATAATTTCAAATGTTAAGAAGCAAATGATGTAAATGAAGCTTGACTACTACTGAAAGTTACATCTGTAGTTTTAATACAAAGGAAATCTAAGAATATTGGGGTTTCTTGCAGTTGAAAGGAATTAACTATTAGTTAATCAATGTAATAATATATACTTGGTCATGATAACTCAAAATAGAATTTTTGGCATGTGATTGTTAAGTGAATAAATTGGTAAATATCATTATTGCAGAATTAAAGAAATTAGATTGATACTTGATGAATACTCATGGAATCACTACAATTTAATTAAAACTTCACTTTGCTACATGTGTTATTTTTCTAAAACACAAATATGCTTTTATAAATCTTCAGATTAAAAAACTTTAAAAAATAAGTTTTTAAAAGCTTTCAATGGTTTTCCATTGTCTTTATGATGCCTTTGAATGCCTTGCAATCATACCATGGTCCCATCTTGCTTATCCTGCTTTATTTTTAATCCCTTCCCCCAATATATTGCAGCCATTCTAGACAAAATCCTTTTCCTAATTTAATTATTTTGCCTCGTTTTTATGATGTTTTCTCATGTTCTCTTTTGCATGAATTTTTCTTTCTTCCTTCAAGGCCAAACTCAAAGGTCATGTCATACACCGTTTTCCATGTCTCACTTCTAGAATAATTAATAGTTTTTTTCTGTTCTCTCATGGGATTTGTTCATCCTTCTAGTATTATACACGTGTCACAATAAGGTTTACAAGGTTTAGTGACTGCTCCCTAACGAATAGAAGCTCTTTGAGGTCAGTGATTATCTTACTCATTATTGTACTCCAAACTTCTAACACAGTGCTTTGATTATTGTAGGCACTCAGCAAATGTTATGTGATGCAAAGATACATTATAATTCATAATCCAAAATCACACTCTCATTCATGAAATAAACTAGAATTTTATAGAGGAAGACACTGTACTTTGGTCTGGGAAAACACTTCCAATCTGGATCAACTAATTTGTAAATGTGAGGGGTTTTTATTTCCCACAAAGAACAATCCAAATATAAGTTCAGCTGGGAAAGAATTATCATTTTCATGTACAAAAGAAACTGTACCCATCAAATCAATTATAAAATAATTAGAAGTTGTACCAGCTGCTAGATGAATAGCAAAAATATACTGTTAATTTTTCAGGTCAACATTATGACCTCAGATGGGAGTTTGCAAATGGATTATTACTACATTGTAAACGTAATCCCAAGAATGTGTTGAAAAATTGCTAAAAAGGTATACTGGGACAAATATAACAATACCATTAAAATCTACCAGTATTGTCCTGGCCTATGCTTTCTCTGCTCCCCTGTGCTCAGCTGTGACAGGAGTCCGGCAGGACACACAGCAATCTCCCTCTCAGATTAGGAGGGCCGTCCTGAGTATATGGCTGGCTCTCAAAGGCACGAGAGGACAATAAGAAAAAAAAAATCTACCAATAGACTAGACATTCTGCTGCTGATGGGCATATAAAATTGTGGTATTTATTGGTATTCCCATTTTGCTAAGCATAAATATTACAAGAAATACACAGAAGGCAAGCAAATACGCAGGTCAGATTAAGGAGCTAAAACAAAAGTGACATTCACAGCACATCGAAGTAATGCAAAATCATTATCTCAATGACTCCATTTAACTTTCAGTTACTTAAGAATACAGGGTGGGGCAAAAGTAGGTTTACAGTTGTGACTACACAGAACAGATTACTATTGTATGATTATTTGTTAATTGTTGTATCATTTCCTACAAACAACTGTAAGCCTAGTTTTGCCCCACCGTGTCTATACGAAGTTGAATACTTTAAGGAACAGCAGTTATCACATGTTTGAAATGTAATACTTCTGCAAAGCTTTTTCGCCTTAACATAGTACATCATTATAAATCACATTAGAGAATGGTTTTCTACCTTTTATCCAGATAAGCGAAATGAAAGGACATGATGTCCTCCTACAGCGGCTCGTTACAGTGTTGTAGTGCAACGTAAAGGATGGACACCCACCTCCCTCGTACTGAGAGTCACTTTAACAGGGCACATAAAGTGAGGACAATCATTTTTTTCTCCTCCATTCCGTTTTCTTGGAGAATTTGATCCCCCATAACATGGGAAGAGAGAGAACTTTATATCACATATTCCCCTGTCAATGCATCAGATGCTCGAACAAGGGATTTGACCCAGAGACTATGTTAATGGCCACAGAACCTAGATGTGGAAGGTCAGATAGCAAGGCCTCCATTTAGGGGCTTTCAGAGTGGGACCGGTGATGACCAGGCAGGAAGTGTTGAGGTGAGTGATCATGTGGTTTTGGAAAGAGTGAGAACTGGAGAAACGAAGTGGCCAGTGGACTCTGATGGCTTTCTAGCCCATTCCAGCCACGAGGCTCAGTGCTTCATCCTACCTTTGCATGCTGCAACCTTCCTGGGATTTGGTCTTCACATAAGCTTCCAGTGTGCTTCTGTTTCCTATCATCAAATGGTCCTTGAACATCAGGACAGAGAGTTAAAAAATAAATAGTAAATGTCCATGTGTTTTAATGTTTTAAGATCTGATCGATCTGGCAAATATAAACACACCACAATTTTTTAAAAGATTTTATTTATTTATTTTTAGAGGGAGGGGAAAGGAAGGACAAAGGGAGGGAGAGAAACATCAATTGGTTGCCTCTCATTATGTGCCCCGACTTGGTACCAAACTTGCAACCCTGGACGTGTGTCCCTACCTACTATAAATCAAACTAGTGATCCTTTGCTTTGTGGAACCAAATGAGCCACACTGTTCAGGGCTAAGCACACCACAAATTATCTATTAAAATACTACCAGCATAAGAACATTGTCAAATATTTTCAACATGTTTAGTCTTTACTGAGGTTTAGAAAATATGGATTTGGAGTTCATAATATTTCTTATTTCAGCTCATCTTTCAGAGTTGTAAATGTGTAAGTCGTGTTTCAATAAAACAGGTAGTGGGCCAGATTTCACCTTCAGCCGTAATTTGCTGACCCATTGACTAAAAATTATAAGCCCTTGTAAACCCTTGGGCCTAACCAACTTCAAGTTTTAGTGTTAGTTTTTCCAGTGATTCTCGGAAATCTTAGAAATATATTCAGTGTTCTTCACATCCATGTTTTTTAGTTTATAAAATGAGATTGTGATGATTCTAATTGGCCTTATGGAACTTAATAAGGAATATTTAATTAATCAGATCAATGAGATTAAATATAGTAAAGTAGTAAATACAGGGCTTGGCTTTGAATTTATTCAATAAATATTTTCTTTGTTGTAAGCACTAGAGAGATAACATGGGGAAACCAACAAAAGTAGTAATAAGTGCTATGTTATTTGTGAGAGGTGGATGGGACACTGGAGAGAAGTCCATAAATTCCATCCATTTTACTGACCACCTATTAAATAGGAAGCTTAAAAAAATTTAAAACACTGATAAATTAAATTAATTGCTAGGCACTATAAATAGTCTTATGTCAAGAGGGGAAAAATAAATCACAGTGTAATTACTAATAAATATAATTTGATATTCGTTACATATAAAAATGTGTTTAATATGTTGGGAAAATATTTAGCTTCTTTGATAACACAAAAAGGCTACAATTCCAACCTGTCTGTTTAGATACATTCATTCCTGAATGAAGAATTTACCACCTGTGTGCTAGATAGAGTCTAGGTGACTTCAGTTAAATTTCTCGTTAAGTCTTGACTTGAGAGACTAATTACACAAAAGGATTAGGAAGTCTCAAAGTTTCTTCCTGTGTTTCTTTCAGAAAAAAAGCTCAAGGGTTGAGTGACAGAGGTTTATGTGGTGGCTCTCTTGACGCAATTTGGGGTTATCTTCCAGACTGCAGATAATATTAAGGAATTGTGCAATACACTTTGGAACAGCAAACCTCCAGAGTCCAAGAAATCCTTACCCTCTGTGCTCCGGTTATGGGTTCTTGAAACATCAATGTATGTATTTGGCACCTTGGTTAAGACTCCAAGCCCCTCCTGGAATTCCTTTTAGTTTTTGCAGCATGCCAGGGAGTGCGCAGGGAAGGTAGGGAAGAAAAGGACGGAGAATGTTGCCATTTCCCAAAAGATGAAAATTTGGTTATGAGATTTTATTTCTTTTTTGTTTAAGTTTTATATTATGGTATTTTATTTTTTATTCCTTTTTTATTTTCTAATTTTACTGTTCTTTTACAGTTGTCCCCATTTTTCCCTTTGCTCTCCACTGCCCTGCCCACTCCCGCTCCCACAGTCAATCCCCACCCTGTTGTCCAGGTCCATGGGTCATTCACACCTGTTCCTCGACTAGACCTTTCCCCCTTTCTCCTTCTCTCCCCAGCCCTCTGATCACTGTCAGTCAGTTCCTTGTTTCCATGCCTCTGGTTCTATTTTACTCTTTTGTTTGTTTTGGTCATTAGGTTCCTCTCATAGGTGAGGTCATATGGTATTTGTCTTTCCCTGCCTGGCTTACTTCAGTTAGCACAATACTGTCGAGTTCCATCCATGTTTTCTCTAAAGGTAGGAACTCCTTCTTTCTTTTTGCTGAGTAGTATTCCATTGTGTAAATGTAGTACAGTTTTTTCTGTTCATTTACTGATGGGCACTTAGGCTGTTTCTAGTAAATAACACTGCTATGAACATTGGGGTGCACAGGTTCTTTTGAATGGGTGTTTCAGGATTCTTAGGGTATAATCCCAGCAATTTCACAGATTTAGAACAAATATTTCAAAAATTTATATGGAACCCAAAGTGACCCTGAATAGCCTCAGCAATCTTGAAAAAGAAGAACAAAGTAGGAGGGATCACAGTACCTGATATCAAGCTAAATTACAAGTTCACTGTAATCAGAACAGCCTGGTACTGGCATAAGGATAGACACACAGACCAATGGAACAGAATAGAGAGCCCAGAAATAAACCCATGTCTCTATGGTCAATTAATGTTTGACAAAGGGGACAGGAGCATAAAATGGAGTAAAAATAGCCTTTTCAATAAATGGTGTTGAGAGATCTGGACAGGTATGTGCAGAAACAGATTTTATTTTTGAAGGAAACCATAAACTGCTCTGCTTTGATGGTGAATCTTAGAGTTAGGCTGCGTCTGCCCTAAACAGGCCACCTGACATGGTACTGGCCTGACAGCTGTTGGGAAATATTCTGAAAGACTTGACTGCTTGCTTCCTTCTCTGCCATTTGGAAAAACGAATTGTTCTCAAAAGAAGTTTCTGGTAAGCTAGACTCTAGGCTAATGTGCCTGAGCAGCAACAACTTAAATCACCTGGCAGGATTACTTTAGATGCAGATTCCTGTACTCCGTCCCCAACCCACTGAAATAGAAACAGATTTGTGTGCATGGTGGGAGAAAGGGGAGGAAGCGAGAGGAGAGAGACGTGTATTGGGGGGTAAGAGGCTGAGAGCGTCCAAGAATTTGTATTTTTCTCTAGATTCCCCAGTTGATTGCTAATAAAAGTAAACACAAAGGCTATGGTGTTTTCCAGGAAAACTTTTCTACCTAACGCTTCCCCAGCACACTGCTCAGCTCTTGTCATTGTAAGGGTCGGTGTGCTTTGTCAAGACAGTGTGTTCTAAACTTTTGGAAAAACCTTCATGGCCAAAGATTTTAACAGAGATGGAGCTGGTCAATGGTGTTTCCTCAAATTGAGACAGGCCAAACCGGGGAGGGTTTGGCAGACAGTGTTAGGCTGTTAGAGTTCTACAGCAGGGGTTTCAACCTGGGGTCCACAGATCCCCCCAACGGGGTCCATCTACATTTCTATTTTCATTGTCTGAGAATTAGCATTTCTTCCTACTATGAATTTGGCAACAAAACACATAAGTGTAGCAGTACCTGTTACTCTTTGTCACAAGTAGAAATCACAGATTTATAGGGGTGGGCAAAAGGTGATTTACAATTATAATGCAAATAAATAATACATAACAAATAATAATACAAGAATAAACTCTGTGTTTCATGTACTCACAACTGTAAACCTACTTCTGTGTCATGTTTTGGTTGTTACATATAGCTTGAAATATTCACACTTGTCACAATTTCAAATTAGTTGACTTTATACTTATGAGTAGATCTTTTTAAAAATCTTAATAATGAAACACAGATATTACCCTATTAAAGAGTTAAAAATATTTTGATAAATGTAATCCAATGTACTATTTGGTTCCTTTGTAATCTCATAACTTTTTTACACATTAGGAACATTATTCTGAGAAGTGGTCTGTAGACTTTACCCTTTCTCATAACAATTTTCTAAATACACGTTCTGTGACTTCACAGATGATTGCCAATGGAGTTCGTGGAACTCCAGAAAAGTTAAGAACTGATTTAAAGGAATCTTAAAACCATCAAGTAGCTTTTGAAACAATGAACAATAAATATTTTGAGATGTTTGTTGTTATAACTCTGTGTTAATTGTCATGAAAAACTGGAGATTTCCTAAGTACTACCTAAACGTCTCAGACTAAGGGCAAAAACTTCTTCATCTTTGCCCATTTCTCAAGGGAACTAACCCAGTCAGCCAATGGAATCTAAGCCCCTGTGGTCCTGATGATCTTGATCTAGGTGCCCCATAGCTCTACTGCTGTCTGGATTTGGTTCTTTATTTGCATCATGGTCATTAACTCAATAAGTGCTCTTTGGCCTCTTCTATATGTGAAGTATTCTCCTCGTGGAAGGAAATAGAAGAGAATTTTGGAGCATGTTTTCTACCCTCCAGTATAGCGGTTCTCAAGCTTCGGTGCTTGAGGCCCTGTGATTAGGGGTTAAGTACCTGAAATGCCTGGGCTCACATCTTTCCTTTGTCACTTAACTAGCTGAGTGACTTTGGGCAAAATTGCTCTCTGTGCCTCTGTTTCTTCTATAAAGTGAAATGGTGCAAGGGTGCACTCAGGAGAGTACCTCATATTTGTAAGTGCACAATAAGTGTTCACTGTTATTCGATATACAGAGTTCTCGGCCACAGCCCAAACTCCTGAGGCAGAATCTCTGGGGGCTCAGTCACATGTCATTTGTCAAGTTCTATAGGTGACTTGGATATACTTTAGAGCAGTGTTACAAACATACTTTTTATTATTACCCCTCTAAGAAGTCGTTTTAGACATTTTTCCCCTAATCGCCTCCTCACCATGAAATTTTAGTACCATAGGTATATCTACTATATATCTATTTATTTACTTCTATCTATTGTAATATCTAAGATTTTTGTTCCACCACCCCACCCCAAGCACCGATTTTAGCCCCCCCTGAGAATGCATGCTTTAAAACAGTGAATCCTCATTCTTGGCTGCACATTAGAATGAAATAAGCAAGCTTTAAAAAAAAAATACCCATACCTGGCACACTCCCACCATCAGATAAACTAGGACTTCTGGGAGTGGGACAAAAGTAACAATGTCTCTTCAAAGATCCCCACATGATTCCAATATGCAAACAAAGCTGAGATCCACTGTTTTAGCATCTGAGATCTTCTCACAAGAGGTTAAGATATGGTGGGAAACAGGACCTGCACACACAAACACGAACAATGCAGTGATGAAAGGGACATTGCGTGCTATAAAAGTTCAGAATAACTCACACAAGGTGTTCTGATTAGGAGAAGGTTTGTGAGCTACACTCAGATTCTGAGCAGGATCTGGCAAAGACACTGGAAGAGAAATTTCAGGCGTGGTAATAAAATGGCCAAAGTATAAAAAAAGCGTAGGGTGCTGGGGGATATAGTGGATTGAATGGCATGGCCTCACAAGATACGTCCACTTCGAACCCCTGGATGTGGACTTAGTTGAATAAAGGATCTTGTTAGATGTAATTGAGTTGAGGATCTCGAGATCATCCTGCATTAAGATTGGCCTAATGACAAGAGAAGAGAACAGGAGAACACCCAGGGCAGAAGGCCGTGTAAAGGGAGAGTAGAGGTTGGGTTGATGTGTATATAAACCGAGGGACACCAATGATGGCTGGCAGCACCAGAAGCTGGAAGAAGCCACGAAGGATTCTCCTTGGACTCTTAGAAGGGAAATGGCCCTGCTGACACCTGGATCTCAGATTCTGGATTCAAAACTGTAAAAGAACAAATTTCTGTTTTTCTTAAGCCACATAATTTGTAGCCATTTGTTACGGCAACCTTAGGGAAGTAATGTAGGGGACAATGGGGAAACCAATCTGATAGAGTAAAGGGATTGTTATACGAGTGAAAAATAAAATTGAAAATATGGGGCTGGTCCAAACAGGAAAGGCATTGTTTGCATTGTGTACGGCTTGCCATGAGAACAATGGAAGGTCTGGGGATAAAAAGTGCAACCTGAAAAAACGAATGTTACTGGAAAATTAATCTAGTAGTTAATGCTGTTTAACTTACAGGGCATACATACAACTAGAGAAACCACCTTTAATTATCACAAAATTAAATAAGGAAGTAAGGAAAATCCGCCTCAGTAGGATGGCTTCTGAAAGAAAAACAAGTGGGTTCATGTGGGAAAGGTCACGGGCAGAACAAGCAAGGCCTTGCTTGGCAGCTGATCTGTGTAATGGTGAGGAGGGGAACGTTTCAATGGTGAGCTTGAGCCAGTGAAGTGTGTACCATCTAGAATCAAATGATGCATTGGCGTTTACTAGTTTATTTTTAAATTATACAGTTTTTTATTGAACAACTTTACTGTGGTATATTTTGCATATAAAGTTTACCTATTTCAAGTACACTATTCAAGGATGTTTAGTAACTCTACAAGTGATGCAACCATTACCATAAATCAATTTTAGAACATTTTCATCCCCCAATAAGATTTGTCATGCGCATTTACAGTTAATCGCAGTGCATACTTCCAATCCTAGGCTAGCACTTTTCTACTTTCTCTTTCTATAAATGTGCCCTTTTTTGGAAATTTTATATAAGTGAAGTCACACAATATGTGATCTCTTGTGTCGTATTTTACTACACATAATGCTTTGAAGTTCATCCATCACATAGTTCCTTTTTGTTGCTGAATAATATTCCACTGTATGGATAGGCCTCGTTTTGTGTATCCATTTGGATTTGTTTCTGTTATTTATTGGTATGAACATTCTAGTG
Organism: Carollia perspicillata; assembly: GCA_004027735.1. Classification (NCBI taxonomy): domain Eukaryota; kingdom Metazoa; phylum Chordata; class Mammalia; order Chiroptera; family Phyllostomidae; genus Carollia; species Carollia perspicillata. Next base: position 37,484 of record PVKM010004393.1, read on the forward strand.
CGAGTCTTTGTGTGAATATATTTTTGTTTCTTTTGGGTAGGAGTAGATACCTAGAAGTAGAATTGGTGGGTTGTATGAGATTGCATGTTTAACTTTTAAGAAACTCAGATTGTTTACATACTCACCAACAATAGATGGAAGATCCTATTTCTCCACATTCTTGCCCAGATTAGTTAGTGTCTGTCTTCTGGTCATTCTAGTGGGCACAAAAGGATATCTCCTTGTGGTTTTAATGTGCATTTCCCTAATGAACAATGATGTTAAACATCTTTTCATGTGCTGTTTAGCCATTCACATATCTTCTTTGGTCAACTCTCTTTTAATGTTTTTGCCCACTTTTGATTTTTTATCTTTTTATTATTGAGTTTTAAGAGTTCTTTATATAGCTTGGATACAAGTCTTTAATCTGCTCTGATTTTTGCAAACATTTTCTCCCAGTGTGTTGTTTCTCTTTTCATTTTCTTAATGATATACTTTAAAGTAAAAATCTTTAAAATTTTGATGAGGTCCACTTTATATTTTTTTCCCTGTATTCACTATGCTTTGGTATCATACCTAAGAAAGTTGCCTACTCAAGATCTAGAAGATTTTCTTTCATATCTTTTTCTAAAAGTTTTATTGTTTTAGCTCTTACACTTACATCTATGATCCATTTTGAGTTAATTTTTGTGTAGGGTATATGGTATTTTTTTTTTTGGAGGGGGCAATATTCAGTTATCCCGGGACCATTTGTTGAGCAGAATTCTTTCCCCAATGAATTGCCTTGGGGCCTTTGTCAAACTCATTTGAGCATAAATATAAGATTTACTTCTGTACTCTCTCAATTCTGTTCCATGATCTATATCTGTCCCTAGGCCAGTACCACACTGTCTTGATAACTATAGGTTTATGGTAAGTTTTTAAATTGGGACATGAAAGCCCTAGGATTTGTTCTTTTTGAAAATTCTTTTGGCAATTCTAGATGTTTTTTATTTTTACACAAATTTCTGAATCTGTTTGTCAATTTCTACAAAAAAACCCCACTACCCTGCTGGAGCTTTTACAAGAATTACATTGAATATCTAGATTATCTTGGGAAGAATGATTATTTTAGCAAAATTGAGTCTTTTTTCCATGAACATGGAATGTCTCTCCAATTATTTAAACATCTTTAGCAAAGTTTTAAAATTTCCAGTGTACAAGTTTTGCATTTCTTTTGTTAAATTTTTTCTTAATATTATTTAACTTGTCATGCTATTTCAAATAGAATTATATTTTTAATTTCCTCAAAATAGCAATTATTAGCCTATCTATTGCTTAATAAATACTTTTTAAATTAACGGAATAGCATGTGAATGAGCAAGAGGAAAATTTTCACCCAAAGCAGAGGAAAAGAGGTGAGCTTCAACATGGATTTATACAGCATAAGCTTGTTATTTCAATTGAACTTTTGTGAGGGTACATGATTTTGTAGTTTATGACAGAGTTTATAATGCCTACCTCATGGAATGATTGTAAGATTGAAATGGAATACCATATTAAAGTTCTTGGCACAGATATGACCTTCCGATGCTCTGGAGCTGGTGTTCAGAATGGGAGCGTTTTGGTCAGGAGTGAAGCTGGTTTAGCACCTCCTGTTTTCTTGTCAATCTGGGGAACCATGGGGTTGTCAGGACTGTGCTTCATAAAGATTGTGGCTCTTCTAACAACATTTTTTTTTTTGGTTTTATCTTTCTCTTACTTTTTCTTTACTCTTGGTTTTCCTTTCTATTCTCACTACTCAAGTCAATTTAAATAATTGTTAATATTTGGGTTCATTCCAGGCAAAAACTTTTACAAAGTAAATTGATGCCTTTCTCTATTCAGTTTTTAATTGCCTTAACTGGAAGAGCACTGATTCTTTGCATCTTGTACTCCTTTCAGATGAGAAAAAAGTTTATTCATTGATTTGTTCATTTACTCAATCAAGCAGCATTCCCTGTTTATTGACTGAGCACCTTTTATGTATCAGACTCTGTATAGTTGGGAGGTGATTCCCCAGAAACAAAAAGGCATAAGAAGTCTTTTGCCAATTTCTTTGTAGAGAAGACTGAGTCTTTCAAGAGTAGAAGAAGGAACACAACCAATGGCCTCAGGAAATACTGTTCTGATCAGGATAAATAAGGGCCGTATGAAAATATGCGGCTTCATTAAGTTTCCTCTCTGGGTTAGAGACTTTGTGAAAAAGTCATCGCCATGTGGCTAATGTTCCTGCTCAAAGGCACCTTTGAGTGGTGAACAAAATTATGGACTTAAGTAATGGTGTGTTTTTCAGGATCTCTTCTTCAAACTTGAGGAATACTAGCCTAAGATCTTCCACTAATTAACTGTGTGGCTTTGGGCAAATCACTTCACCTCTGCACTGACAGGTTACAGTAAGTGATTTAAGAGAACTTTTCTTACTCTAGAGTCTAGTTTTGGACTCTTCTGAACTCTTTAGGCTATGTGTTTGTGGGCAGTGACAAAGGGAGGGAGATGAAAGAGAAGAGAGGAAGCTCAGACAGTTTCATGTTTTCACTATATGGAGCATCCAAGCACACGAGGGACTGAACAACAAATGACAACTTATCAGTGAGTATGAGAGAAGGAACTAGGCATGCATGACTCTACTCTTTTCCCTCTCTTTTACTTTGGAGAATAAATTGCTGTGAACATCAATTTTGGTCAGGTTTTCCGTGCCTGAAGTTTGTTTTGCAAGTAGGTTACCACATGGCAAGGTCCGAGGTTGTCCACTTTTGCATATGGCTTGATGGATAAATCTGTCCAATTCAGGGGTTCAGCATTAGCATGTCCATTGTTTCTCCTCTAAGCCACATCTTCTGACTTGGTCTTTGTCTACAGTGATGATTATGATGGTGGTGTAGATGATGATGACGATCATGACAACAATAAATAAAAGCATATATTTTGTTTTCGATTGGCCTGATATCTTTTGATTCAAAACTCAAAAGATAAGGAGAGCAGTAGTGGTATTTACTGGACCTCCACAAACTTCAACACATTTCTTCATCATTAATTGTCTGCTGAGCTTTAAGTAAGGAGAACAGCAAAGAGGTGGCCTAAAGTTGCTCAAGAAATATTATACAGAGACTTTGGAGGTGCAAATCACCAGGTACATAGCCTTTGGAAAAGGAAGTCAAGTGGCCAGTTTAGAATATTAGCAGAGCTTGAAAAATGTGAATTGTGTGACTGCTTTATTTTGTCCTTTAAAATTAGTAGCTGTTCTCCTGGGACTCAACTGGAGTATTTCTGGAATCAATCACTGTTGTAAGGATATGGGGGTTCAGGTACTTTCAGCTGTCATTGCCCCAAAACCTGAACAGTACAGTTATTGTTTATTCTCAGCTTGTACTTGTAAGTCTTATATTCTGATTCATAGAAATAAAGTATATTGAGTAAAAGAAGGGAACTTTATGTATTCTAAAGTTCCATAAGCCTTTTACTCTCATATTTAAAACATAAATTTGAAGGGGAAATTCTCTATCCTGATTAGTGGGTATCTTGAAATGATTGTTCCAAATTATATTTATAGGAAAATACCACTAATTCAGAGTATTTGCAGAGAGACCAACCTGGAGTTGTTTCACTTCATCCTCTTCTGTGGCAACTTTATTTGGATGAATCCTAAGTGTATACCTCTGGCTCCCACTCTCTCTTGAGGCTTTGGACACATATTTCTAACTGCCTGCTGGACCTTTCCAGATTAACAGTCCATCCTGAAATCAACAGATTCACATTCCCACCACAAAACCTTGTCTTCCCACTATGACTTAGTACCTCAGCTAAACATATCAGTACCCTGGGTCATCAGGCTTCATCTGGGGCCACTCCTCGGCGCCCTCCGTCTTCTTCTCTGGGAGTTTCTGTCCAAGTGCCTCACACCTGAGTCACTTCTCTGTTTTCACTGTCAGTCTCCTTGGGCCACTGCACATTGTCCCACCCTGGCTGCAACGCTAAGCCTCCCGTCCACCTCCTCCACGACATCCTCCACATCATGACAAAGTTCCTGGGGCAATCTTGCTAAAATAAAAATTCAATCACATCACTCCAGTAATCAAACAAATTCTGTTTCCTCATGACCGACAGGAGAGATTTTCAAGTTGCTAGACAAGACATTTAAAGAGGCCTTCTCATTCTGGTTATTGTTTGTCTTCTTAGCCATATTTTCCTCATCCCTCCTTCCTTGTGAACTGAACTCCCTTGACCCAGGACTGTCTTTTTTGACCACTACCCACCCCTCTCCATCTCTGTGCCTTTAAGTCTATAGTTACTACTGTCAGCATTGCCATTCTTCTGAGATAGGCTGAGTCTCTCTTGGCGGGAGGGCAAAACCCCTTCACCTGTGATGCCCCCATCACCACATGCATCTTGCTAAAATATCACTTCTTCCAGCAGCCTTCTGTCATAACCATATCAGGAATCATATTTTCCCCTTGCAGAGCAGCTACCATTAGGACTCTACCCTTCCGCCTAGGAATATCATTCTCATAGGCACCAATTAAATGGGCAGGCCACAAGAGCGGGTTTTTATTACCCATGACCAGCTCTCAACCAATGAATGAAGCAAGCTGGAGGATAAAAAACCAGGTGTCTGAGCCCCTCAGTTAGGATAACTGAGGCATCTTCTGTGCTATGTCCCAGAGTTCCCCGGCTCGTTTGAGCCCCAGTTGCTCACAGCAGGAATCTGCTCAATAACGCACCTTTTATTACTGGTTACCTTGCTTGCTTGCCTCTCATTTGTGCTCCCCTGATGGTGCTTTCTGTGACACCCGAATAAACCATAAGCACACATATCCTTGTCTTGGGGTCAGCTTTTGTTGGAACCTGAAAACCCGTACACTGTGTCTATCCTCTCATAGCAGGCTGCTGAAGCTGCTCCGATTACAACTTAATTTACCTTGGGAAATATGCATTTGGGAATCTATCCTGAGGCTTGAAGTCAGGAAGAGCATCTTCCTCTGTCTGTCCCTTTCAACACCCAGCACAGTCTCTTACTTCAAATAGGAGCTGAACAACTAAAGGTTGAGTGAAAGTGTTTCAATTAAAAAGGAAAATCTCCATTACATAATTTAAAAAAGAAAGAAAAAGTTAAAAATTTCAAGTACTTAACAGAGTTGTGAATTAGGTAAAAAGCACCTAAGGGTGCTTTAAACTGGTTTTAATGTAGTTTGTTTTTCAATAATCATCTTTATAGTTGTCATTTTTTATACCTATGATAGAAAGCTAAAACAACAGAGTTCTTTCATATTGCTTATACACATTTTAAGTTGAAAACATTATTGGGTTTTACTGTACTTCTGAAATTACTTGAACAGTTATTGAAATCAAAATCTGTAGAAAGAATGTGTGATACAAATGAACAGTTTCTGACTATCCTAATTTTGTAGGCTTTATCCTGCAGCTTTTTTTTTAATTTTTGCCATCACCCTTAATGCAGCATTTATTCACATTTAGCTATCTGTTCATTACAAAGAGGCAGCCTACAGACCTTTTAACCTTTCATGCAGCTAGAAAAGCTAAGTCACTATAGCAGGCACAGCCGTGTGTGTTCCCTAGGCTGCTGTGGACATAACCCTTTGAAAGTTAGCTTAGTTGACTTCTAGTCAAGATGGCAGCATACGCAGACATGTCTCATCTCTTTGCACAACCACATCAAAATTACAACTGAAATACACAACAACGATCACTCAGACCCATCAGAAATCAAGTTGACTGGAAGTCTGACAACTACAGAGTTAAAGAATCTTCATCCATCCAGCCTGGTAGGAGGTGTGCAGACACAGAGTGGGCTGGTCTTACACCCACGTATGGTGGATAAAAATTTGGGAGGACTCTTGGGAGTGAGGAGTCCCAGCCCCACAACAGGCCCCCCAGCCTAGGGTTCCAGTGTAGTAAGATAAGTCCCCATAACATCTGGCTGTAAAAACCAGAGGAGATTGAGTCTGTGGAAGAAACTTCTGGAGCTCCAAGCAGTTCCTCTTAAAGAACCACACATGGACTCAACTACTCCCTCTGAGTTCCAGCACCTGGGTAGCAGCTAGAGAGGCACCAGTGACATACAGGGAGAAATGAAGTGTCTGGTGTCAAGGTGACCAGAGCCATTGTCCCTTTCCTAAACCTTCCCCCACCAAGCCACAGAGTTAGCAAGCCGGTACAACATCTGAGATTCCATCAACCTGGCTAACCCCACCCTGGAGATCCTCTGAGACTCTGCCCTACCCAACTTACAGTCCCACTCAAACTGCTTTTTCCTATGAATGGTGGGTCTTGGCTCCTTTAGCACAACTTCCTAAATCCTATCAAACAGACAATAGCTGGCCTCTGTGAGCCTCAGGCCCAGCTCTAGTGGCAACCAACCCACATTCACAGCTTGGCTTTGCCTGGGAATCTCCAAGCCCAGCACAAGTAGCAGCCATTTCAGATTGCTTTATAGCTCAGGCAGGATGGCCACAGGCAAAACACAGGCTGGGGCTGATCTTGGCCTGCACCACCTGGGAAACCCCAGGGCCAGCGCACCCAGTGGATAGCTATAGACCACACTGGAGCAACACCACCCTGTCCTGTCCCTGCACAGCAGATCCTCCACGGAGGGTGGAGGTTGGTGGTAAGTGGTCACAGCCAATCCTTGCAACTGACTGGCCTGGGTAAATGCCTCTCATTGACCTTTCAACAGCAAATCAAGGCTCAAGTACAAGAAGAGGGTGTACTCGGTCCATACAAAGGGTGTACCTCAAGTACCTAGCTTGGGTGATAGGGGAGGCTGTGCTGCTAGACCTTACAGGACACCTACTACATTAGGCCATGCTACCAAGACAGGGAGTCAAAGCATCTCTACCTAGTACATAGAAACAAACACAGGGAGGCTGCCACAATGAGGAGACAAAGAAACATAACCCAAATGCAAGAACAGATTAAAACTACAGAAAAGAGCTAAATGAAATGGAGATAAGCAATCTATCAACTGTGGAGTTCAAAACACTGGTTATAAGGGTGCTCAAGGAACTTAGTGACGACCTCGGCAGCATACAAAAGATCCAGTCAGAAATGAAGGACATGCTAATTGAAATAAAGAACAATTTACAGGGAAACAACAATAGAGTGGATGAAGGTGTGAATTAAATCAATGATTTGGAATATAAGGAAGAAAAAACCAATCAGAACAACAAAAAGAAAAAAGAATCCAAGAAATGATGATAGTATAAACAGCCTTTGGGATAACTTTAAGAGGTCCAACATTCATATTATAGGGGTACCAGAAGGAGAAGAGAAAGAGCATGAAATTGGAAATCTATTTAAAAAAAAATAATGAAAGAAAACCTCCCTAATTTGCTAAAGGAAATAGACATTCAAGTGCAGGAAGCACAGAGAGTCCCAAACAAGATGGATACAAAGAGGCCCATTCCAAGACACATCATAATTAAAATGCCAAAGATTAAAGATAAAGAGAGTCTCTTAAAAGCAGCAAAAGAAGACCAGTTAGTTACCTATAGGGGAGATCCTGTAAGACTGTCAGCTGATTTCTCAGAAGATACTTTGCAGGCTAGAAGGGACTGGCAAGAAATATTCAAAGTCATGTAAATCAGGGACCTACAGCCATGGCTGCTCTATGCAGCAAAGCTATCGTCTAGAATCCAAGAGCAGATAGAAAGATTCCCAGTTGAGAAAAATACTAAAGGAGTTCATCATCACCAAACCGTGATTATATGAAATGTTGAAGGGACTTATTTAAGAAAAAGAAGATCAAAATCATGAACAATAAAATGGCAAAAATACATTTCTATCAACAATTAAATCTAAAAAACAAACTAAGAAAACAAGAAGAACAGAGACAGAATCGTGGATACAGAAAGCGTTTTGATGGTTGCCAGATGGGAGGGGGTGTGAGAATGGGTGAAGAGGTGAGGGGATTAAGAAGTATAAGTAGGTAGTCACAGAATAGCCATTGGCATGTAAAATACAGTATAGGAAATTGAATTTATACACATGACCCACGGACATGAACAATGGTGGGGGGATTGCCTGAGGGAGTTAGGGGCACTGGGTGGAGGGGGCAAAGGGGGAAAATCAAGACAACTATAATAGCATGATCAATAAAATATAATTTAAAACAAAAAGAAAAAGAAAAGAAAAGTTAGGTTAGTTAAAGGAAATGAAATAACATGAAACAAAAGGGGAAAATCAGTACTTTATGGCCTGGACCCAGTCATCTTTTCTTACAAAGGTGCTCTTTCTGTGTCTGATGTTCAGCTTTAGTTTAATTATCAGCAATCCCTGGTAAGTTCACTTGGGCTTCATCCCTTAGGAAATAGTGTTAGAGGTTCCTCTGCCACTGGCATTTCAGCCAAGAAGGGACAAATTAGGAGTCAGTCAGTACTCATGGCAGTGCCCTGGACAATCCACAGATCTGCGTGACTTTACACACGGAGATCAAAGTCAAACACTTTTGAATGGATTGTGCATGTGGGTATGGGCATAAGGCTTGTGGATGTATCTGGTTCTGGTTCAGAAGCAATTACTCAGTCGAAAGGCCTTTACATACAATACAGATGTACAATATCTAAAGAAAAGGCATTCTGCATGGAATTACATTCATAGGATTACAGTTCTGGCATTCTTTTTTTGTGTCAAATAAATTTTGGATTAAATAAATTTGAACTTTGCAAGATTTTAAAATTATTGTTAAAGAACAATGGAACACACAGCTCGTGAGGGAGTAGCACCTGCTTTGAATGATCTCTTTTGTAAAATACCACAACCAGGAGGAGGAGGGTGCCCAGGCAGAAGAGAAGGGAGGGATCTGCTATCCCAATATTACATTGTTACACTCCGGGCCAGCTAACTACATAATCTGACCTCTGACGCAAAATGAAAGTGCAGAGCCCTTTGTTCAAAACTTGCTAAAACTGTCAGGGGAGTGACAGCAGGGCTTTGAACCAAGTTGGGGGTGGAGGTCTTGTGCGGTTGCACACGTCCCATGCCCAGGCTGCTCTTGGTTACACTCTGTTTATGTAGAACCTCCTCCACGAGGCTATGTGCTCAGTGGCTCTTGACCAAATACAGTGTCCCTGGACATTTGAAATCTAAAGTGTGACTGAGCCTGGAAAGGGCTATGTAAACATGATTCTGTAATTTCTTAATATACCTGGAATACCTACCCACGCCACAGAAACATCAGAGATTGGTTGGGTAGGGCCGTTTCTTAATAGAACTTGCATAATTAATTCTAGAAGGATATTCTGTCATTCCTTCCCACTTGACTGTCTGTTTTTTAAAAGCGAACACCCCATTGCTGGAATCCCTGTCCTGACAGGGCTTGGGAGTGAGGGAGCAATGTCAAATGCACCCCTGTTATTTTATCACGATGGCCTTTCCCACAAATCCCTCTGACTTCCCTTATGGAACTTAATTCTTGCACCCTTTTATTTGAGGACCACCCACCAGGCAAGTCTGAGTAGTCTTTTCTAGACCTTCCCCTCCGCCCCATTTCACTCCCCAAGCGATGGAGGGGTGAGAATAGATCTTCATGTGTTGGAGAACTTGTCTCCCTCACTCCTCCTGCCCCAAACTCCACCCCTCTCCTTATCTTGGAGGCTCAGCTGCATCCTCGAGTTCATCCTTGACATGTATTGTTTTATTCTCCCTGGGAATAGAGTGAGAGAATTGAACAATTTATATTTCCTCTAGAAATTAATATAAAAATATAGTGGGTACATGACCCACCTCTAGTGTACACGCAGTTTTGTATTCCCGAGCCAGATGGGTTCCATGTACATTCTAAGCCACAATTAATTTGAGAACAGCATGTATTAGTAACCCGGGAAAATTCCAACAATAGTTCTATAGGAATGTCTCCAAATTTGATTTGAAATTTTTGCTCACTGTCATATTTCTCCCAAGTCCTAAAAGCACAGGTGTTGTGTGGATTAATTTTATTATAATTTTCCTAATTAATGTCTTTAAAAAGCATTGGCTCTTCTGTTTATTGGTGAGCTCCTATGACAAACCTAGGCATTTAACTGAATTTCAAGCCAAGTTATGGCACCGAGAAAAGCAAACTTCTAAACATATTGTGATCTTTGTTATCAAAAGTGGTTAAGAAAAAAAAGTTATGAAAAATTCATGTTCGGGTCAACTTAAATATTAATGTCTATTAAATGAAACAATCCTATCTACCCTGTTAATAATTTCATAAGTGCTGAAGTTTTTTGGATTTTTTCTTTTAACGGGGAATTTAATAAGAAGATATTACCACTACTAGCACTATTGCTACTGTAATTATATTTAAGTATTATTTTAGTTTTTAGAATCTGCAACCTTTTAAGAACCAATTGTTTTTAATGAATAAGAATTTAGTAATAAATTTTTCTTTTCAGGTAGGCTTTTATGGAAACTAACTTATTGTTTACTTGATATTTCACTCAGAAATTGGTAAGTCAAATTAGTTATACATTGGATATGTTGAAGGTATTGGTTTATCCAAATTTCCTGTTCTGTAGGTATGCACCTATACCGAACACAATTATCAATGTATTATTAGTAAAATAGTAATGCTGGTCTACTTCATGGGATTTGTGTATTTTACTTAATATAGTTAAACCCATATTCGTTTTTTATAGCTTTATTGCACTATAGTCAACATAAGAAACTGCATTTTTAACTGTACATTTTGATAAACTTGAACATAGTTAGACACCCTTGAAAGCATCACCACTGTCAACATAATGCCGTATTGATTGCCCCCTCAATTTTCCTTGTGCCCATTTGTAATTCTTCCCTTCCTTATCTTCTCAAGGTCTCCTTCCCATCATCCCAAGGCAACCACTGCTCTGCTCTCTGTCATTGTAGATTGGTTAGCATTTTCTAATTTTTTTTTTGGTTTGGCTTCTTTGACTCACCATAATCATCTTGAGATTTATTCAGGTTGCTTCGTGTTGTTTTCAGTAGTTTAGTTCACCTTTCTTGCTAATATTGTATTGTGTAGAGATACCATACTCAGTGTATTCATTCATGGCCAAATACTGCATCTCTCTCTCTTTATTCTTCTCTAAACTCAAACTTTACTTGAATTGTGCCTCCAGGGGGCCTTGTGGTATCACAGGAGTGTTGTTGTCAGCGTATCTAAAGCCAAATTCTAGCCATGATTCCTGTGAGCTGTTTCCTCATCTGAAAAATGAGTACAGTAGTTTTCCCTTGTCACCTGGGGGTGTCTGATCCAAGACCCCCCCAGGGGATGCCTCAAATCGCAGGTAGCATGGAACCTTTTATGTACTATGGTTTTTTCCTATAATACATACCTATGACAAAGTTATATTTATAAACTAGGCACAGTAGGAGATTAACAATGATAACTAATAACAAAAAAGAAAATTATAATAGTATACTGTAATAAAATTTACATGAATGTGTTCTCTCTCTCTCAAAACATCTTATTTTACTACATGTACAGCATGGGTACACTGGAAAAGGCATGACTCAGGTTCCAGGCAGGAGGGAGAGGGACCGAGTGACATTCCATTGAGCTACTCAGAACAGGAAGCCATGGGTAAAGGGGTCTACATACAGAAATATATGCCTCATAAGATTGTTGTAAGGGTTAAATATGTAAAGCACATGGAAAAAGTATTGACACATAGTAAGTGCTATTTGGGTGATGGTTTATTATGATTACTATTGTTATTATACTACTCTTAATTCTATATGACATGTTCAGGAGATCTCCTAGCCTACAATAAACCCTCAATGCATGTTAACTATTAATATTAATTTTACTAATATTACTATGGCACCTAACAACTATCCATTTCCTCTTTTTCCTTTCCTCTTGTGTTTTCTATCTCTTTGTTATATTGCTACTAGTAGTCCTACTGTTACCTGACCGGGTAGAATAGAGGAAGGCAATGGTTCTGAAGTATAAGCAGCAACCAACGTTAGCACCAACCTGGGAACTTGTTAGAAACGTGGATTCTCAAGGTGTCCCCTAGAAAGGCCGAATCTGAAACTCTGGGGCATGGGACTGCAGTCTGAATTGTAACGAGCCTTCCTGGAGGTTCTGCTAAGTCTAAAGAACTGGAGCAGTGGGGTGATCACCAGGCTCGGGCAGGAGTTAATGCAGGCTCAGTTCACATCAACTTTCCTGTTAGCAAAAGCACACAGTCGACTAATTGAGCTTAATATCAACTAAAACCCTTAAGTCTTTTTCACACATGTTGCTGCTAATCCCCATATTCCCCATCTAGTACTTGTACAAGATTCTTTTTAGACTGAAGTATGTCTTTACATTTATCCCTATTAAACTTAATCTTGTTAGATTCGGCCCATTGCTCCAGTCATGTTTGGGGAAATTTTAGTTCAGCTGGAATGAACCATGACAAAAAAGCAGGGCCTGGAGACGAAGGAAGGATGCTATAAGGAAACGTCCTTTGATATGTTGGCTGAATACTAGCCCATGAGATTTGGGCTACATAGGCTTCTAATTAAACACTTGAGACCCAGGACCAACCAGAGGGTAATTTGATTACAGTTTAATTCAACTAACATTTATTGGACACCTACCTAGCTCCTGGCTGTGAATAGGTACAGAAGGGGCACTAAACAGCCCTCTCTCTCTCTCTTTTTAAATTTAAATTAAATTAAATTTAATTTAATTTTAATTGTTGTTCAAGTATAGTTTTGTGCCTAAACAGCCGTCTCTTTAATGTCAGATATAAGTAGAGATGAAGGGGTTGTTGTTTTTGTTTTGTATTTTTTTGTGTTGTTTTTTCTTTGACATGTGAAGCCCAGTATAGCAATACTTTCAAGTCTCTCAAGGAAAAACTAATATATTATTTAGTGTAAATCCTTTGCTATCTGCCTTGTTTATATTTTCAGATTTAATTTTCAAGCCAATTCAATGATATAGGAATGACTGCCCCAGTTACAGTTGAGGAAACTGTGAACCAGAGGTTAATGCATTTCCTCAAGGTCACACAGGAAGTTAGCAGTAGAACTAGAGGAAAACTCAGATCTTTATGTGTTTAAGGAACATGTTGTATGTACATAAGCTTTGTCCCTGAGACTAAGAAAACTAAACTCTTTAAATATCGCAACTACCAGGAGCTTAACCATAAACCAATTATGCCCTTGGGCTGATTTATGATGAGATAAGTTTACAATCCCCAAAACATCAAAATATGGTATCAAAGACGACCCAATTTTATGTACACTAAGAAGTACACCTAACTGTGCTCACAGTCCTAAATTATAAAAAATCTTACATTTGGGCTTATTTTTATTTGTTTCTTTTAAAGTGCTAGCCATATGTTTTAATTAATATTTATTACAATATTAATATTGTAATTGCAAGTTGTTTCTGCTAGCAAACAAATCTTTTGAAAGGATATAATTTTATCCTCTAGGGGGCGACACTAGCCAATTCTACTTCAACAGGTAATACCTACTATATTTTACTATGATATAAAATGTGCATTTTAACAAATTAGATTGTAGTGTAATGAATAGTGCACTGGACTTGAAGTCTCAAGATTAAAATTTGGTTCTACTTGTTAGTTGTATCATCTCTGGCCAAAAAAGCTTAACTGTTATAAACCCCAGTTTTGAGATCTCTAAAATGGGGATATTAGTTTGTGGAGTCATAAGAATTAACTGAGATAATATCTAGAAAATAAGGTACTCTGTAAAACACATAAAGTCTTAAATGTTTTATATGTAAGATATTACTATTATATTTTGGTAGCATGTTTTATAAGTTACCATCGAGAGAAGAAAATGTGAAATATTTTGGACATTTCTGCCACCTACACATCCACTTAATTTGATAAAGCAGCATTCAAAGTTTTTGAGCTTCTCTAAAAAATGCTTAATTTTTTCATAGTTTCTTTTTAACAGTAGAGCTCCCAGTAGAACTGTATCAGAACAGTGTGGTAGAACTGATATTAAAATACTAGATTTGATTTGTTAACTTACATTTCAGAGATAAATTCTTTTTAACCAATACTAACATTGTCAATACTACTAACATTGTTGTTATAAAAGGACACTCATTAGATGCCTGTCTTCCTCAAGTTTAAAACAGGAACAATGATAATAAATAATAAATAAATAAATAAGGGAATAACCACTGAACTTTCTTGATAGTGATGTTATAAGAATGAAATGCTGTGTTATGGGTAAAGTCCTTAATACAATATCTATATCTAATGCACAGACAATTTTAGCTATGTTAAAAGATAAGTTTATAAGGTAAGTTTATAAGATATTTTAAAAGATACGTTTATCTTATCTTTTACCTTATCTTTCAAAATAGCTAATAAAAGAGGCGTATTAAAATTTTTAAGAGTTTATTTGAGCAAAAATTGATTCAAATCAAGTCATACCAAACCAGAATTACTTAGAAACTCTCTCAGGACAGGAGATCAAGGAGATTTTTTAAAGCATTTTATTTATTTATTTTGAAAGAGAGGGGAAGGGGGCGAGAAAGAGAAAAACACCAATGTGTGAGAGATACATCAACCAGTTGCCTCTTGTGCGACCCCATCTGGGGACCAGGCCTGTAACCCAGGCAGGTGCCCTGACTGGGAATCAAACTGGTGCTTTCAGTGTCCACTGAGCCACACCAGCCAAGGCCAGGGAGATATTTTTATGGAGAAAGGCAGAAACAAAGTATAAGAAAGTGATTGAATGGCTATAGCTTGGAGCCTAGTTGGGTGTTTGTGGTTGGTTGTCATTCAGTTTCAGTTCCATAATCATGAGGCATTTATAGGCCAGATTTTGGTGTACATGTATAGGCCACCATAGGATCAGAGCCATCTCAGTATAATGGCCTCTTTGTTTAATGAATTTAACTGGTATTATTCAAACTAAATACTCTATACTCCAACATCAAACTCCTACA
>PVKM010004394.1:0-52383 GCA_004027735.1 Carollia perspicillata
TTTGTGTTTATTTGGGATATTTTTATGAATCATTTTTATATTTTTCTGTTACAGTTGTCCCAATTGGTCCCCCTTTGCCCTCCTCTGTCCATCCCACCCCCTGCTCCCACAGTCAATCCCCACACTGCTGTCCATGTCCGTGGGTCATTCAGATATGTCCGCTGTCTAGTCCCTTCCCTTCTTTCCACCATTATCGCCCTTCCCCCGCCTGTCTGGTCACTTTCAATCTCCTCCATGTTTCCAAGCCTGTGGGATTTTAAACAATGATTCAGTTCCTTAGTGTTATAACTTCTAAAATGTTTTACAATTTTATCGTTCTATCTATAATCTATTAGTACTAACAGTCAGTTATAAGGAGGTTTTTTCTAGTGTTTGGTCCTGTTTACAATTCACTTCAAAATCCTGTAAACAGCTTTAAACTTTATTTCCTATTTACTACTTTTAAGTATTTCATTTAGCTGACTAATAAAGAAAATCTAGAACTTAAACAACCCCGATAGATCTAGGAAAGTAAACTTATAAGTATCGTGATTCTCCAGTTATCTTAAATATCCCAACACGTCTACTAATTTTCTAATATTATCTTATATTTTTCAACAAAAAAACTTGAAGACAAAATTAAATGCTTCATAATATTAGGACTAACTTCTTAATTAAGTGATCTGTTGGAATGCCAAATTCTCACATATCAAAGCAAAATAAAGGCATTAACATATTTGTTATGGGCTGAATTTAATATGGCAGTCCATACTTTACCCTAAACATGCCTGACATAATGACTCTTGCACTAAGGAAGCAATTTCCTCTTCCTAAGCCAATTGGAATTCCCATCTCCATGGACCATGCTGGCCCAGGCCAAAGCCTAAAATTATGATTTTTTTAAAGATAAGCCCTTGAGAAGAAAGTTGATCTGGCCCATGTGCCTGGGATTCCAGTAACTCATTACTTAATTTTTAAGTTTAATTTAAGTCTAGATTCTTCCATCCTTATACCTCCAAAATCAAGTCCTTTCATTAATAGATTTGATTATTCTGGTCAGTAATATTCTGAATTCTTGTAGTCTTCTTTAAGTTTGATAAGGCCAGAACATCTACAGATATTTAAGTAACATTTAACTTTATTTTATATACTTCTCCTGTCTCAACGTCATTCTAAATGACAATCGCTATATGAATATCACTCAAGCTGAACCACATGATACTCCAGTGTTACATTCTCTATCCTCAAAGTATTATTTTCCACTTTCTTTGTATTTGCTTTGCTATTTTGCTCCTACTATAGACTATGGATTCTAAGACATGCCCTTTCTGTTTTATGTTAACATATCTGAAATTAGAACTCTAACAATGAAAGTTTAGAAATACCTTCATAAATTCTTTCATTTGTATTTCCTTATTATATATAGTCATTGTGATATAAATCCATGTATACCTAAGTCTTAATATTAACAAATATAAATAAAACATTAGTCATACTTAATTGAAAACCATTTTTTTTCTTACTAGTATTTAAAATGATGGTACATTTTATAATCTGTGTTATTTTAGATTTGAGGAAATACACTGTCACTTACTTCTCCTAAAACTCTCTGAAGGAAGTGTAAAACACCTTTCAATATTGCCAGGCACTCCTGGTCATACCATGGCACTTCTCCCTATTCTAGTCCGATCTGGTTGTTCCGGGTCTGCTGCTCAGCTGGTGCTGTGGAACTTCCTTAGCCATTGTCACTGGGACCCCCTACTGTCATGAAGCCCCTATTCTCAGGACCCCACGACTCCTTTTTCTGTGGGCTATGCCCTCATTTGGGAGAGCTCATCCTTGAAATCTTGAATTTCTGGGAAATATTTTAGTCTTTCCGCACATATATTTCTGGATAATTTCCTCTTGTCTGTGTTGTTTAAAAATTTTTTTATTCTTTATTTTTTTAGGGAACATTTGTCATGTAGATGCTGCTCATACTAGATTGATCATTTACTTTTCTTGTTTCCTATTTTTATTTTTTATCTTTTTTGTTTTCAAAATAGTTTTCTCAAATTTATCTTTCAGACCTTCAATTAAATTTTTAATTTATGATATTTTATATTTAATTTTTGAGAGTTCTTTCTTGTTTTGCAAATAGTCCTTCAAAAATTGTATTATTTTCTTGTTCTCATGTCTTTCACAATGTTAAATTCATTACATTGTGGAGGTTTTTTTTTTTTTTTGCTGCCTGTATTGTTCCTGTTTTATCCAGGTTCCTTTTTATGTTTGCTTGTTTGTTTTCCTCTCTCACATTGAATGCTGTATTCTAAGGTCAGTATCCTTGGTCACACAATTTCTCCAGAGATAAATCCTCCAACTTCCATCTGGAGGCTGCAGGCCTGCTGCTAATCACCAGGGAGCTGAGTGGGGGAAGGATTAGGGAAAGGACTCAGTCAACCTCACGGTTTCATCATGGTGTCATACCTCCCCCCAGCTCTACCTCTGGTCTCAGTCTAGAGCTTCTCAGTTCAGCCTTTCCAGAGAGAAAGCCTGTGTCTCTACCCTGGATCCTGGGGAGGATTTGATGTCCAATGGGGGTGGCTCTGGTGCTTCTGAGGAGATATGTAGGTAGAGGAGAAAGGTATAAAATGCACATTAATAAGCCAATGAAAATTTGAAAGACAAATAATACCAGAGGAAAACAAGACTTACTCATAAGCATTTTCTTTCTTTCTTCTTTCAATCACTCAACAAGTATTTATTTAATATTTACTTTGCACTTGTGAAAGACAATAGGAACGCAGTGATGATTGTCCAGAAGCCAGTCACGAGTCCTGTTTCACAGTGCTTACAGACAAGCCAGGGGAAGAATATCATTGAAATCATTACATAGTCCATCAAATCTAATCACATCTTCATGAAGTGCTGTAAGTAACAGACAGTGTCATGAGAGTATAGGGGAAGGGGAATAACATGTTCTGATGCCTAAGTGTGATGTGTAGAAGTATGACTAACCAGACCAAAGTGGGAAGATGGGGTGGCGTGGGAAGTAGAGACATTCTAGGCAGAGGGAGTAGGGGGCTTCAAGGCCCTGCAGTCCAGAGGTTGGAAGATAGTTGGCTTGTGCAGGATAGGAAGGAAGCCTGTGTGGCTGGAATACAGAGAGCAGCAGCAGAGAAGGTGGAGCGGAGGGTGGGGCAGTGTATGCAGGGCCCCCAACACCAGGAGAAAGATTTGCGGTGGAATTTGATCCAGTCAGTCTCCTTGCTGATGGAGAATTTATTGAAAGGAGAACATTGAACTGCCATGTGCATCTAAAATGATATACTTCTGATAAATGATTTGGAAAAATATATCCAGAGCCTTTAAAAATTTATAGCCTTTGTTCTATTAATACAACTTCTACAATTCTAGAAAAGAGACAAAAATTTATATACTCACATATTCATATATGTTTTTAGAAATGAAAATCTAGAAACAATTCAAAAATCAAATAACTATAGCAAGGACTACAT
Organism: Carollia perspicillata; assembly: GCA_004027735.1. NCBI lineage: Eukaryota > Metazoa > Chordata > Mammalia > Chiroptera > Phyllostomidae > Carollia > Carollia perspicillata. The sequence goes on from PVKM010004394.1 coordinate 3,477, forward strand.
ATATTGAATACTCATTGCTTTTAGCTATTTATGTGTATTAACTTTAAAATTTTATGGGACATGTAATGTTTCTATTACATATAGTGGGATATGGGATGTGTTAATGTTTCTATTTACAGAAAACAATTTTATAGGGAGAACACTGAGAGCTTAAGTATGTTTTTCAACATCACAAGGTGGAGGTGGGAGACCTGGGCTGTCTGAATCCAGAACCTGAGCTCCGTGCGTGGAATTACTAGTTGACAAACAGCTAAGCAGCTCACATACCAGAGGATGGAGTAGTCTACAAACATTGAAATGAAGTCATCAAAGAATATTTTATAAGTTGGACAAAATGCTTAGAATATACTATTTAAAAAAGATCGAGACACAAAGTTGCCTATGTAAGCTTTTGATTATGCAAAATAAAAGGTGCATCTATGTGCATGGGATTATTCATCTGTATTGGGTATAATTCTTGAGTCTTCCTCTCCTCCCCAGATCAGAGAATTCTCTTCTGAGAAATCTCAGAAGATTTCTCTTCAGAGAAATCTCTTCTTACTCCAAGGGGCCTTTTTCCAAGCCCATTTCACGTGATAGGCATAGATTACCCACATCGGAAACTGCTTTAAAGACTAACTCCCAAAGATAGAAATTGCAAGCTACTGATGTGCTGCCTAAAAACATTCACAGGCTTGCTCGAGGAGCAGGTTTTTCTATTCCCTGAAAGACAGAGCTGCAAAGCAGAAGACGCAGCCTGAGAGAACAAGCAGATGGGAGGAAGGAATTGAAAGACCTCAGTCCTCTGGGAGGAAAATAGAGCCTTGTCTTGCAAGTACCACGGACGTGTAGACACCAACGCAATGCCAAGCAGTCCTCTGGTTGCCAAAACAGGAATTTTACCTATTACCAGGTTAGGACCCCACAGCTTCTGCCTCCAACCAACTTATTCTTGCAGGCACTCCACTAACTGAAACCTGCAGGGCCTTTAGATGTCCAGTGAGGAGATGATGGCTGGAGTAGACCGGAAATCGAATTTGAGCCAGGACAGCAGTTAAATATATTTGTTACACAGGCCTAGAAACAAGGGGGAGGAAATACAGCAAAATGTCCACCATGCTCATATATTGATGGTGATTATTTTCTTCTTTAACATTAATTTCATTTTAAAATATGCTATGGAGAATAACATTTATAATCCAAACATTTTTTAAAGGAAGGGAAGATCGTTTACAGTCTTCATGGAAATAGGTGCCTGATATATGGCAACTCTGTCTCCACACTGTGTTTGGCCAAGAGAGCATCTTTAGCAATGCCAAGAGTTCTCTTTGAGAGTCCATCTGAGTTCATTGCCACTAATGAACAAATTCAAACAAATTCAAAAGCTCTGAATCCTTCACTATAAAAGACAGGCATAGTAATTTTAGCTTGGACAGCCAATGGCAGGGTCTAGAAAGAGAAGAGCAGTCTCTCTTGGAATGAGGACTCCTCGTTCCAAGAGAGAAAGAAGTTAAAATTTGTTTTGTGTGTCTTGTACTCTAGACGGCTGGCCAAAACTGTGGCCTATAATCTCTTCTGTGTACCTTCCTTCATGGTGTTCATCCCAGTTGCACTTAATCTTACTCTTGTGACTAATGCCTGCCTCCTTCAGTAGACTTTTAAAAGTCTACAAGGGCAGAAACTCCATCATTTTCTTTTCTTACTATTGAAAATCCAATCTAGATATTTTACTTGGTAGGTACATAGTTGTTGCTCAATAAATATTGGTTGACTGAATGAACACCCCATTTATCTAGAAGGAAAGGGAAGTTTTCCCCTGTTGTGTTTTAGAGATTAGCGAAGGTAAAAATAACTCTGGGAACTTCTGATTTGTAATCATGTTCTGAGTAGAGGTATTGCAAGGCAGGGCACATACCAGATTTCCATACTGGAGGTCAAAGATGGCTTCTTGGAGGAGTTGGCACCTAAAATGAGTCTTAAAGAATATAGAGGAATTAGCCAACTAAAGAAGGGTGGATTGAAGGGTGTTTAGAGTCTCATGGGGGTGGGGCAGATTTGGGGAGTAATCAAGGAAAAAGATATGACCTGATGTGGCAGTTGTACATACAGACTTTACAAGCAATACTTTGACAAGTACACACGCATGGGAAGTCCCTCACAGCAGGATTCTGTCCAGAGACATAGGCACTGGTAGCAACAGAAGGAGAGGAGGGCAGGAAATTTAGTGGGGACAGGGAGGTAGACAGGAGAGGGAACTTACATGTCCAGATGAGGCAGCTCATCTGTGTGTCAGAGAGCTCTGATGGGCAGAGCAGCTCGAGATCTTTTCAGCCCAGGGCCTATCTTGTTACTGTCAGCATATAGGGATGAGGGTTGAGAGGGTATGTTAAGCAAGTAGGCTCTAAATGGCTAAAAAATCCTGCTTATTTGTGCTGTTTTTAAAATAAACAGATGTATAAAAATTTGAGTTTGGCACTGGTCAGCTTCTGAGCTAACAGATCTCAGCCTCCTGTGAAGATGAAAGCAACCCAGGAGCCGGTATGCACGCAGAGCCTGTATTTAGCTCATTAGGCCCTCTGGGCTGCTTGGATGTTGGAGTAGCTGGAGCTGTTGCTAGAAAAGGGGCAGTGGCAGGAGAGCGGGGCAAGGATTATGTATGAAGGAGCCTTGCGTGTTGTTCTGAGAGGTTTGAATTCGAAGGCTAACAGCAATATGGGGGTCACTGAAGAAATGTAATAGATCTAACCATCAGAAGTGTTTAAAAAGCACTAAAATATGTACCTTGAATTGAAAACACTGTCCTAGAGCCTTGCTACTCAAAATGTGGCCCGTAGAGCAGCAGGATTGGCACTGCTTGAGAGCCCATGGTACATACACGATACCAAGTCCTGCTGCAGCCTTGTCTTTTAAACAAGATACTAGGCTATTCCAAGTACATGGCACTTTGAGAATCACTGGCCTGGAGTATGGTTTGCCATAGATTTACCTTTACACTTCAAATATAGACTTATTCAGAAGGGATTCGCTCACTAATTTTTAGTTCTTTCCGATTTATGTATGCATAATATTTAAATAGTAGAGTAGATCTATAAGGCTTGTGATGGAAAACAGCAGTATTCCACCTACTCCTCCTTTTGGGTTCCCCAAAGGCAATCTCTTTCCATTTGGGAGTGTAATTTTCATACCCAAAAGTACTGCTTATAATTCTATTTTTTAAAACACTAGGCTTCACTACTAATTCTTCACTATACAAGATTAGTATTTAGTACTTTTTCACCACTACTCCACATAATTAAAACTTCTCCCATTATTTATACTTTTTAATTTAAATCTATATGTAGTACTTACATCAACATGGCTCTAAAAATCTTATTTACAACTGTAGTTTAATATTCTTTTCTTTCTCGCACAACTTTTTGTTATTTCCTTGGAGCCTTGTTTTTCCATGAATGCTTATTCACCCATCCACCATCCTTAAACCGCTCTGGCTGCTCCCTAAGACACAGCCCTCCTCCTGAAAAAGCCTCTCACAGCGGTCTTGGCCACAACCTCCGTTTGTCTCAGGCTGGGTTCCATTTCCTTCATCCCATATCTTCCTCTTTGCTTACTCTATTATTTTGGTGGCCCTTGTCATCCTATAGATGCTTTAGAAATGAAATGTTTGACATGTCTTTATTCTACCTGAACACATTATTTGTAGTTTAATCCTCTACACTAGTCTCCCCAGAAGCTTTCCGACTCTTCTCTGCATCCTCACTCAAGTCTTTGCCATTTCGGTCATGTGCTTTGCTGTGGGTCAATTTTATCTCTTTCTGGACACTAAGAGGATCCCTGTGTTAGTTTCCTGTCTCTCCCATAATAAAGTACTACAAAGTCGTGGCCTTAAACAACAGAAATCTGTTGCTTCACAGTTCTGGAGGCTACAAATCTGGTATTAAGATGTCAGCAAGGGTGTGAGGGAGAATCTGTTCCATGTCTCTCCCGTAGCTTCTGTGGGTTTCCTGGAGGCAACCTTTGACAGTCCTTGGCTTATCGACGATTCACCCAAATTTCTGCATTCATTTTCAAATGGCCTTCTCCCTGTGAGCATCTATACCCGTGTCCAAGTTTCCCCTTATTGTAGGGATGTCAATCATAATGGAGTAGGGCCCACCCTAATTGCATCATTTTAACTGGATTGTATTTGCAAAGACCCTATTTTCAAATAATGTCACATTTTGAAGTATTGGGAGTTAGGACCTCAACATCTGTGGGAGGAACAAAATTCAGCCTGTAACAATTCCTTTGAATGAGAAATTTAATCTTTTTAGCTCTGGGAAATTTTCTTAAATTGTTTCTTTGAAAAATTTTCTCTCCAGTTTTTGTTCTGTTCTCTCTGGAACATCTGCTAATTTGGATCTTAAAACTTGTGAAATGATCTTATAATTATATTAACATTTTTCCTCATTTTTGGTCTTAATTTTAAAGTCTATATCTTCCAATATTTTTACTTAATTTTTTCATATCTTTCCATCACATACAAACTCACAATACCCAATTCACTCACAGGTTGTCTTTGTTGTTTGTATAATTGTTAAGAGCTCTTTTTTATTCCCTGAATATCACTTTTTTATTTTTTTATTTTAGTTGTTGTTCAAGTACAGTTTTCTGTCTTTTACTCCCATCCCAGTCCACCCCCCCCCCCCGAGTGCTCAGTTTTTTATATAGATTCCTGCTTTTGTTTCAAGATTTTACTATATTGACTTTTCTTTCTGATGATAGTAAAAAACATGATTTGAGTTTTTCTTTACCCACCATTGTTTGTTTATTCACTTCCTTTTTACTTTTTTTGTTTGTTTTGGAGTATTTTCTCATTGATGCTCCTTAACCATCAGCTCATATTTAGGAGTAGGGAATAAAAAGCTAGAATAATGCATTATGTGTGTATTCTAGGCTTGTCAACCAGAGCACTTCAATCTTGGAAGGTCTGAGACATTCTGAACATTCAGTGAGGAAAGGGAGGGAAGGTTTAGTATTTTGTTTAATGTCTCTTTCAGTATCTTCCAAACCCCAGCTGTGTCTGGTATTTGTCCTCTTGTGGTAGCTAGTCTCTCAAAATGCCCCCATCCCTAATGAACTACACATCCTGGTATTTCTATTTTTGTATAGTTCACTGTCTTGCATCCAAAATTGGCCTGGGACTCTTTTCTGACCAATATAAGTGGCAGAAGTGATGCTGTATGACTCGCAATTTTACATAGACTCTTTGAATCTTCCACCTGGGTTGTTTGAATGCTTGCTTTGGGAGAGGCCAACCTCTTTGGAAGGATTTAAACTAATCAAAGACTTCCGAGCTGTGATGCAGATGAACTAGCAACATGGAGAGGCTGTGTGGAGAGAATAATATCTGGTCATCCTCTAGTTTTTCCAAGCATCCCAGGTGAAGAGCCAGGCATGTGAGAGCAGACTTCATCTTGGACAGCCACCCATTTGAGTCTTCAGAGGTTCCCACCCAGCCGCCATCTGTTTATTACTGCACTAGAGAACCCCATGATAATTGCCCAACTAAGCCCAGTGAGTCAATAGAACCAGGAAGTGTAATAGTAGATGATTATGTTATGCCACCAGGTTTTGCGAAACGGTTTGTTATACTCCACTAGATTATAGAAACATCTCTAGATCACAGGACTTGTACTTTATTCCTCTCCAAAGAATAAATCTCCGATTTTCTGTTGAAGTGGGGCAGAAGTAGTCACTTAGATGTGCAGAGCAAAGGCGGACACCTGAGAGTCTAACTGCTCCTTAAACTGACCTCCTGCATTTCAACCACGTCATGAGCCTCACAGCCACCAGTTTTTGGACTGTTTGGAAGTTCTGTTATTATTTCATGTTACTGAGCAACTTCTACCACTGAAGCTTAGAGTTTATCTTTCTCAAGTTTTCTGAGAAGTTACTCCACATCCATCTGTTTTCTAGCTTCCAAAATTCTGTTTTGGTTATTCTCCTGTCCTTTTTGTCTCTGTGGTTTTACAGCTTTTAAGGCTTTTATTTTGGTGAAGTATCTTTAATCAAAACTCCCTAGAAACCATTTTATTAAAGGCCACTGCTCAGAGCAGAACATTGCAGACCAAGTAAATAGGGCTTTCAAACAGATTAAAACTAATTACTTAAAAGGAGGTAAGTCTGGAGGCCCACTTTACAAAATCTGGGGCATCCGCTGCAACTGCCGGACTTCCCTGAAGGACTAGACCCGGGGCCTTTTTAAGCCCATACTTACACGAGACAATACACCGTCGGGAAAACGATGGGCTTGAAAGCACCCTGAGAGGGATATTGAATAAATATTTCTTGAACTTATAATAGGATTTCAGAAGGATTTATTATGGCTCTTTCTTTCAGTTCCTCTTCCTTTCCCTGGAACTGTCTCGCTACAGTGCAGCTTTGTGGTTCACATATGCTTCAAGTCATATTCAGAAATAATTTGCTCCAATAATTTTGTTCCAACTTCTTCTGGAAGCATGTCTTTCTGTCATAAACAACAAAAATAATTCTCAACTTCTTTCGAGATGAATCATAGCTTTTGAGAACATAGCCAGGTATTCTTACAATTTTTAGGTGTCTCATTTTGCTCATGCAAAGCAATGTGGCTGTCCGTAAACGGCTCAGGAGAGAAAGGGAGCTTGGGGAAGCTGGGAAGGACCAAATGAGGCAGCAAATGATTTAAGCAACATCCATCTATTAGAATGTCCCTTTGATTTTTATGTTTGAAAATACAGTTTTAGTTCATTCAAGGTCTTCATGTGATGTCATAAGGTACTCTCAGACGAATCTTTACTTCTAAATGTAGTGTAACATGGTTATCACAAAGCTTTAATTTTGAGTTAATTTTCATAATAGGCTTGCAGTTTTCACAACATCCTCTGGAATCCCTTGGGAATGGAAGCATTTCGTTTTGCTGCACCCACCCCCAGCAGACATTTTATTTACTGAACACTGTGAACCGCCCTAAGGACACTGAAAACAGGGTTGAGGCTGCCTTGTCCATATGTCTGCACAGAAGAGAGAATATTCTTTTAGGTGCTTTTTTGTCCTGTGAACAAATATTATCACTGGAATGAAATTTATTTGAATTAGGATTTTGCTGAAGCAGAACCAGCGTATCTAAATTCTTGGCCTCGCTTTCTCTATAAGTGGGAATAGTTAATATTAGGTGAATGCCAAAAGAGAATGGGCGTTGTAAGAATAATGAAAGAGAAACACTCCCGTCACTGTTTTAGGCATTTTATCATCAATTTGACCCGTGAAACATAAAGCAATGCACAGGCAGAGTTGAAATCCATGTGTGCTCTCAAAGGTTCCCGGGATGAAGAGCACTTCCAAGTGGCAGATACAAATGCGTGTGCCCCCGCCAGAGAGAAGAGAGAACACGCTGGGGAAACACCACACTGACTATGGTTAGTTGTTATTGGGGTGTATGAGGAACAGTAACGTGTGGTCTGTACACCCTTCTCCACATGACAGTCAAGTTCATGTGGTCAGAGCTCTGTGGATGACTTACGAAATGAGGGCAAAATAATATGAAGTGTCAATGTGTCCTGTTTCCACTTGCTGTTTTTGGGAATAGAAGCAACAATGAACTATCTTAATGGTAAGAGAGGAATAGATATTTTTTCAAATTGCCTAGGAATTGTTATAACTGACATGTTTGTGGGGAATATTTACCAAGAAGTTAAGAGGGCAATTACCTACTTGCGCCTGTATCTCACTCTCGTCAGGAAGGCTCTGCAGCGGGGCTGGCGAGGCAAGGCTGAAGGGCTCAGGGAGGTGTCTGATCTGAGTATTGGTCAGTGACAGCTGGTACTTGCTCTGGCCCACCAGGATTTTTATTGATCTAGACAGAATAATTTTATTTTAGGTTTTATTTCAGAGGATTAGGTCCTCTTCCAGGCTAATTGAGTCAGAATCTCTGGGGATCAACCAGAAAATACGCATTTTAAAATCTTTAGATGATATTAAGGTAACAGTGAATCTTGGTGAGGCAATTTTTGTTATGCTGCATATTTTCAACTGTATTACTTCTTGGAACTTAGATGGTAAAAAATGTCTGTCTGATATCGTATTGTATATAGTGGCAAATTTCCTAGATTCTTCTTATCCTCCTTGTACAAATTTCAGATATGAATCCCCTGTGAGTATATTCAGTGTAAAAACCTGCTTGTGTTTAAAAAGTAATAAAAAATTGTATGTAGAATTATCCCTTACTTTAACAAAAGCTGTCTGAGAGGTTCAGCCTGATTCCCTATTCCAGGGTCAGCATCACTGCCCTTGACAATATTTTTATTTATGAAGTTTTATGGATTTCTCTTAGAGTGATGAAAATAAGTTAAAGGGATTAGCACCAAAATTCTCAAATATTTCTTTTGGCGAGCTAGCCCTGAGTTCAGGGATTTCTGCTTCCCCCTCCATATAAATGTAAGCACACATACCCCCGCATTTCTAATTTATATGTGCTCCGCATCTGTATCAGTGCTGGTCTGTTTACTCGGGATTATGGGCTGTACTTTTGTTATTCAGGTTCTTGGTTATTTGTTATTGTGTTATATTTTTCTTTGTATTTTGTACTATATATCTCGGAGAAGAGATTTATTGAGTAAGGAGGCTAAACAAGATGATCTCTGAAAATCCATTCTAATTCTCAGACACACTGACAAAACGATAGGTTTCAATTCTTGTGAACTAGAATACATCTAACAATTTTATGGGATTCTGAATAAATAGTAAGGGCCATCTTTACTAGGTTCATTTTTTTTAACTTTTTATTCATCAGTTTATTTTGTTATAGATGTTTCAGATTAATCAAAAATGTGCACAGAAAGCATCGAGTTCCCATATGCTTCCCTATCTAATCCTTCCCCCCAGTTTTCTTACCGTTAGCATCTTGCCCTAGTGCGTACATTTGTTATAATTGAAGAACCAGTATTCATATATCATTACCAACTGAGATTTACAATTTTCATTGAAGTTCACTCTTTGTACTGTATAGGTTCTACAGGTTTTGACGAATGTGTAAGGCCACGTATTCCTCAGTGCAATGTTGTGCAGAATAGTTTTCACAGCTCTGAAAAAATGTTTTTCCTCCACTTATTCAAACACCCATTCCTTTTTCCTCAAATCCCTGACAATCACTGATCTCTTTATTGCGTGTATAGCTTTGCTTTGTTTAGACTGCCGTATAGTAAGAATCACACAGTACTAGCCTTTGGACTAGCTTCTTCACTTAGCATTAGGTATTTAAGGTTTTTGTATGTCTTTTTGTGGCTTGATAGCTCATTTCTTCTCATCACTGAGTAATATCCCTTTGTGAAGTCTCCCCACCCTTGCCCACGGGTGCTTTGGTGGAGTTCCATATGAGCTTCAGAAGAATGTATTTTCTGCTTTGGTTGGGTGAAGTGCTCTGCAAATGGCAATCACACCATCTGATTGATGTTATCAGTCTATGAGTGCCTCTTTCTCTGTATTGTGCATGGACATTAAACTTAAATTCTTACCAATTGTTCATTTTCTTTTAGTAGGAGGTTTTTATTAATTATGACTATCACTTACCTTTATTTCGTGTGGTTTATTTTTGGTGGGAAACATTCCTGGAAGTTAGTTGCTGGTGTTTTAGGGCTAGCTTCATGGTCACACAGGGCCCCGTGCTCTGAGGGGCTTCCCATCTGGTTTAATGCCTTGTTGTCTTTGTCTTTTAATTTGTCGTAACTTTATCTTTGAACTTGTGATACATAAGTGAAGTCTAGCAGGACAGTGAAGCATGTTGTGAACAGAGGAGATGTGAACAATATGTATATCAACCTCTCCTTTCCTCTTCCTAGCATGCAGTCTCCAAGATGGCCTGGCAGCGCACAGTTATGGTGGACTCACAATGTGTGGAGTTTTGACAAGGTTCAAAGGGTGTACAAATTAAGCATGTTAAACAAAGTACGCACTGATGGTCCAGAGCGGCCAGGATTTTCCTTTGCATAGGGACTTGCTTCAAATACAAAAAAGGCCATGACTTTCTGAAAACAAATTACCGAGGAGGCCTGGCAAATTCTTCCTCATTCACGTTACCCCTCATATTAGCCAACCACTTACAAAGAAAATGATGACAACAGGGAGGGGGAACATAGTTCCTTTTCCTCCTAGCCCTTCCTTATGCATCAGTAAGCTGAAGGTAGAGAATGCTGGTAGAATGGATATGGAACAAGAAGCAAAATAAAAAACCAGTTCAGTTAGTTCTGTGTATCATCTCCAGAGTTTTGGTAGGAACAAAATGCATATGCTTGTACGAGCTCTAAGTGTGAATTGTGGAATTTCAGTGACTTAACATGCAAGTGAAATATCCTTATATTTGCATTTAAAATTGCTGTTAAACAGTATAAAGACAAATGATAAAATTCATGTGAATGCTTTAAATTTTAATTATTCTTTAATTAGAATAACCAATAGCACATAAAAAATGCCATGAGAAGTTAAGAGATGCACCATGAAAGAAAGGAAAGATTTCAAATTTTAGTACCTTTCACTATACCTTTTTCCTGCTTTTTGCACAAGGTCCCCACATTTTTGTTCTGCCCAGGGCCTTGCAGACAACGTAACCAGCCCTGAACTTCTGACGGAATATTATTTATTACAAAGAACAAAGGAGTTAATTGTACTGAAATGCCTATTTCCTTAAAACACTTGCCGAAATGAATGATCTGCCATGGCAGCAGAGAAGCCGTGCGAGCATTTACAATGAAGGCGGTAGATTTATTTGACAATTCAAAATATAACTTTGTACCTAAAAATATATATATTAAATTAATGATAATATGCTAAACTACTTATAAAAGTGACAGGTAAAGGATTAATAATTTTATGTATAATGAGTTTTCCCAATCAATATATAAAACATCCTAAGAGACAAATTGACAGCACTTATAAACAGGCAATTCATGAAAGAAGAAATAGAAAATGTGAAGCATGATAGGAAAAATATAACTTCATTAATAATAAAATATTGAAAGAATTTTAAACGAGTTTTTTAATACTAAGTTGACATTGTCTGCCGTGTGATGGAATAATCATACAGGTCTATTGCTTGTGAACAAATCAAACTTAGGAAAGATTCATTATAAGCCTGTTTTGCCTTGTTATTAGAAGCCATCAAATAATTGTATGCCTTGATCCAGTAGTTAATTTCTAAGCATTCTATAGAAGCAAATTATGAGAGATGTAGTTAATATTTTTATACAAGGTTGCTGATTTTTATTTTTCAGTGTTATAAATAAGATATGGGAGTGGTCTTAAAATATGTCCACAAATTTTTCAACTTCTTTCTCCAAAAGGTGAAGCCCAATTCAACTCCCCTTGAGTTAGAGCAGGACTTAGTGCCTTACTTTGAGTAGAATATGGTGGAAGTAGTAATGTTATAAAATGTGTCACTGTTTCGTGCTTGCTGTCATCTTGGCTTATTTGCTCTGGGGGGAAGGCACTCAAACAGCCCTTTGGAGAGACCCAGTTGGCAAAGAACTGAAGTGTCCTGCCAAGAGTCGTGCAAGTAACTGTTTACAAGGGAATCCTTTAGCTCGAGGTCCTCCAGCAGATTAAATGTGATTGAAATGTCAGTGTGGATAGGAATGTTGTACAGAATCTTTGGTGGGACCCTACAGGGGAATCCCAGAGAAAATTATAATGTTGGAGAGAAGTTTACCATTTTCTATGAGAGAAAATAGTCTCCTATTGAGAAGCATCTTTTGGCTTGCCACTGGGCTTTAGCAGAGACTGAACATTTGACTACAGGCCACTAAGTTATCATGTACCTGAGCTACATAAATTTTTTTTTGTTTTTTTAAAGATTTTATTTATTTATCTTTAGAGGGGAAGGGAAGGAGAGAGGGAGAGAAATATCAATGTATGGTTGACTCTTGTGCGTCCCCTGCTGGGAACTGGCCTGCAACCCAGGCATGTGCCCTGACTGGGAATTGAACTGTGGTTGTTTGCTTCGCAGGCCTGCGTTCAATCCACTGAGCTACACCAGCCAGGGCGAGCTATATAAATTTCGACACACATAGCACCATTATCAAATGGAAGAGGTATATGCTAGATTTGGCTCAAGTAGTTCCTGAAAGCACAAGTCACATGAGGAAGTGACCCAGATGTCCACAGACTCTACTCCTAACTACATTGCCTTCTTTCTCCTAAGCTTCTCAACGTATGGTCTCATAGAGAGTTCTCTATGTCCAGTTGACTACAGAAGAAAGAAATGGGGCTTGATTTTACACACAGTTCTGCAAAATGCACAGGCTCCACATCCTGAATGTCTGCACCATGTGAGCCCCACTCCAGGATGCCCCTGAGTGAGAGTGATAATGGGCAGGAATTCTGGGAAAAATTTAATTTTTCCTAGAAGGAGAGGTGATCAGAGTTATGGGTATATAGCTATCTCTGGACTGTGGATAAAGGGTTGGCTGGATAATTAGGGACTTGGAAAGAATGCAATTAGAATATTGGTGACAAGGAAGTTGAGGGAAGTATGTGAACAGACCTAACTGAATGGGCAGCAAGTGAAAAGCTATTTGTGTTCCATGTGAATGGTCAAAAAGGGTGATCCCAGTGGAAGATTTTAATAATAAGGAGATAGAGTAACATGTTTTGTGAATGTCAGTGAGCCTCCTTCCCTAACTACTCCTACCTCTTACCATTAGGCTAAAGATCATAAGGTCATGGTGGCAAGGAGGGAGGTTATGCACAGGCTCACCAAGGCCAACCAGGCTACAGCCACTGCCGAGTGCTCACACTGCCTTTCACATTGCCTCCCATGTTGGCAGTGCTTCTGCCCAAACTATCATCTATGGGCTTGTAGAATGCCTATCCATCATCATGGCATTTACACAGCATCACTTGTGACCAAGGAAATCAATTCACAGCAAATAAAATGCTCGTGGCTCATGGAACTCACCAACTTACCATGTTCCCCATTTGCTTCAAAACAACTGATTTGATAGGATGGTGGAATGACCTTTTAAGGAATCAGTTATAGTACCAGCTAGGGTGCAGTATCTCGGGGGGCTGGAGGGATGTCTTCCAGCATATGGCAGAAGCTCTGAAGCAGCATCCAGTATTTGGTACAGTTTCAATCATAATCAGGATTCTCATAGCCAGGGACCAGAAATGCTGGGACAGAACTTCTAGCTTTATAATTGCGATGGGAACAATGCTGAATGCTAAGGGGTATATTCCATTGAGTTGGAAATTAAGATTGCTACCTGGCATCCTTGGGTATCTCATGACATTGAACCAACAGGCAAAAATGGGGATTACTGTGCCGAGTGGGGTAAATTTTCCTGACCATCAAGGGGAAATGGGCTCCTTCTGCACAATGAAGGTCAGGAGGAGCATGTCTGGAAGGCAGGAATTCTGGCTCCTGACCTTTATCTTCCTTGTAAATTTGCATGCGGCTTGCTCTTGTAAAGATAATGCTTATGCGTTCTGCTTTGGGTTTCTTTCTTCCTTTTTCTTTTTTTTAACATTTATTAAGTATGAATTTGCTGAATATAATACTCACACTCATTCATTTTGCAATTATTGAATGAATAATGAACTGGGAATGTAGAGTCAGAACTCAGCACAGTTGATTATTTCCCTGAAACCTCAATTTCTTAATTCTTCTTTATAACTGACAATATGTTTCCAGGACAATATGATAAAATGATCCATGAGCAGTCCCTCCTTACTGGGGTTGTTTTAATTCTGTACACACTCTTTTATATGTTTTAATCCTTTTTTGTTGCCCTCAGTGCCCCCTTCTTTTATCTCTACCTTAGCAATGTGGTTGCTGAGCAAATTGCTTCAGGCTCTTAAAGGGAATAGACAAGCCTGCTTTTTGTCATGATTAACTTTGGGGACTTACGAGGGAAACTGCTCACACAGTGTGGGCAGAAATCATCCGCTACCCATATGCTGCTGGCACGGCTAACATAGAAAATCTATGGAGTGAGTCTGCACAATCAAGCTTGCATAACTATTAAGAACATTTTATTTGAAAGTTGGAGGTTTTGTTTTATGTCTTCTTACATTTTTCTTACCAATTATTTAACCTCCGAAGGAGGTAGCACCATCTTTCCTTGTCTTGGAAAGTATTTTTAAATAATGTGAAAATAGGAAGAATTAAGTGGGTATGGTGAGGGTGAGTGGGAAAATTTGAATTCAATTCCATTTTTAGAAAATTTGTAATATCAAGCAACCTGGATTAGTTGGTAACTAAATTATAAGGAAATAAAGACTATTCATTTTTATGTGGGTGGAAATGTTGATAGAGCTTTTATTGTCTTCAATCTTAAGGAAGAATAGTATTCTGTTATTTATAGGTATAAGAGATCATATCTCTTATAAGTATTTCAAGAGAAAAATCTGACTTGTCTTACAGGTAAAATATTTCCATTCCCATCTTGAGAAGGAGAGAGAACTAAAGTTTAGAAGGCTTAAATGGCATGCCCATAAGTCACATATGTGAGGGTATGGGACGTAAATCCAGGTTCTTGCCACCCATGCCATGCTTATGATGGCTACTTACCTTAACACTCAGGGCAGTGGGGCAAAATGCTTTGCTTTAGCAGCTTAATTTTGATTGTTCCTACATCCTCACGGCCTGAGTGACCACTGGCACATCTGCCACTTCGGAAGGTGCAGAGCAGAGTGACTGTGGGCACAAGAGTGGGGATAAGTGACAGGGAAGCTACCGGAGAGATGGATGAAATCCAAAGGAGGGGAGTTGTCCATCCTAATGCACAGGTAGTTCTAGAGACACATTCCTCTTCTCTTAGAGGAAACCAGTGTAGTGGTTTCGGAATTCAGCAATTCAGAAGTAATTTCCGAAACATGTAAGCCACTCTCAGTTCCTTAGTTTTACCTGAATTTACCACCTCTGTGGTTTTGACATGAGAGGCTGGTTTCTTTGGAATCTACAGCACTGTTACGTAGTCCTACAGAAAGCAAGTATTTAATGACGGATCTGCAGGTAGATGGATTATATTCTAAACACAGAGATCAATAAGATAGGGAAGGACGTGAGTCTAGGACAGAGTGTGAATAAACTTTACTAACGTTTTAGATTTCATTTAAACAGAACATATTGATTAGTTTACCTTATGAGAAATTCTGCAATATAACCTCTGGCCAAATCATATTGTTAAACCAATGATTGAATAGACCAACTCAATTTAAATATCAATCTCATTCTTGGACCCCTTTGAGGACAGCTGTACAGTGTAGACGGAGACGCTGAAAATGCCAGCTCAGGAACGCAGGCTCAACAGTCGGATAGCTCTGGTTTGGACGCAGGCTTCACTACAGTGGTGACACCTATGTGACCTCAGGCCATGTGCCTCTCTAAGGTTTATCTTCCTCATTTATAAAATGGGAGTAGCAAGTACAACTGCCTCTTAAGGTTGATGTGAGGATTAAGTGACAATTCATTTTAAATATAAGCTTTTATCACATTATGTTTACTTTTTTGTGATTAACAGAACATACCACTGGCCAGTATTAGGGATATAGTTATTCTCTTTGTGACCACAAACCCAAGATCAGGTACTATGTATGCGTATATTACAAAAGGTAGAAGTGGAATAGTCAGATGGTGTCTTGATTCATTTTGGGGGAATTTGCAGGCAGGTACCTCCAATGAAACAGAAAGGGATTAAGAAAGATGGCAAAGAAGCCATTAATGTAATGTGCCTAGTGGACTAGGTTGAATGGGGAAAGAAGTGAACCCCTCGCCAGGGTGAAATACAGGAGGAATCAGAGACGTTCAAAGATTGGATCAAATACTAGGTAGAGATTGACGTTATGGTGGGTGAAAGCTGGGAGGACAGGAGATTATGCCGGCAGGTTCAGCAATGGTGGGCACCGCTTCGGAGGTGGAGCAGCTATGGATAATGAAAAGCTCAAATTGCGGGAATGCTGAAGAGCAGGAAAGAAGGGGATAAGTGGAATTTATTGTAAGGGTCAGAGAACCAGGAAGCCAAGGCGACAGATGGGTCATTTACATGTTCATAGATGCTTCCGGGATGATGGCAAAAGACGGCTCGGAGAATGAACAGGAGGAGGGTAAATTACCTGCACCGATGAGGGAAGATAAAGGTGCACACAGTAGCCCCGAACCTCAGGTCTGCATGGAGAAGGGGGTCATTACCGAGAGTTCACTCAACATTCAGTAGCTAAAAGACAAGTGACACCCCTAATCACTTGAGGTTTCCGAATAAGAGCCTGAACTTGAAGGAAACCAAGTTTAAGACTAGGATGTGAGGAGTGTGGAGGGGCATGATTCTCCTCTGACTACGTTAGAATCATTACCTGGGCTTTTAAAAATCACCCATGTCTGAGTGCTTCCTAAAACCAGCTAAACATAATTTTTTCAGAGTGGGGTTGTCAAGCGTTTCTTGTAAAAGTTCAAGATTCCTACTTACTGAAATGTTTAGGTAGGAAGTTGCTTAGGTTAACAGTGAATCACGCAGGAAAGAGAAAGATGACCTCAGGGACTGGCATTTAAGGCTGCAGTAGGGATGAGAAACATGGAATTAACTGTTTTCTGAATGTGGGATGAGACTTTAAGCACCTCATGCATTTTAACTGTCTCTGCACACCTTCCTGGTAGCTTTCATTACTCCCAGAGCGGCTACTGTGTGGGCAGAAAGTGAGGGAGGCGAGAACTGCTGAGGAGGAATGCTTGGGAGGGAAAGGTCAGAAACAGTATATTTACTTTTATTTCCTTCATGTTCTCATTCTCTCTTTATTCCTCTCTCTGGTTTCACGCTCTAAAGCCCCTGCACAAAGTAAGTAACTTATTTAGCCGTGGTCGTGACCGATCCCGCATCTGCTTCACTATTCCTTTCTCACCACAGGCAGAGACAAAGCCCCTTCACCAGTTTTCTCAGACCCTTCTCACAATGTACCACGCTGGGGTCCTAAAGCAGCAGCATTTGGGTTAAGGGTAACCTGGAGGGTGGGTAGCACTCCCAGCAGAAGATGCTGCATGGCACTTTCTACTGCTAGAGCCATAGCTGCACCCAGACTGGAAGGTAGCCAACGCCTGTGGCTCTCAGATCACCGAAGCCCGTCTGTGCAGAGCTCTAAGCAGCCATACTCCTCTTTGGCAGCAGCTAACCAAGCTTTTCCACTCATGTAGCTGTGTATACAGATGTATGTGTGCAGCTCACCTCTTTTAAAAGTCTACGCTGTCCATAAAATTCTTATGCCCTGGATAATCATTAAAAAAAAAAGCTTAGGGTTTTTTACTTTCATAGATGGAATATAATATTATATATATATTTAATTTTAGTTTTCTGGGAGCTACTTTTTCCTGAACCAGGTGTAATAAGTAATTTATGTAAAATGTTCCTTATTATATATCTAACCATATAAAATGTTCTCTTGGATAAATCAAGTAAGAAAAGATTCTGAAATTTTTTGTTATAAGTAAAATCTTTTCATTTCAAAATAGGATAATTAGGAGCAGGCAACAGCTGCATAAACTTGAAAAACAGTAAAAATTCTTAGAATATTTTTAAAGCAATTTTACAAAGAGAACACATCGGAATTCTGAATTTAGCACTGAGGAGAAAGAGGTCTATTGGTCATTTCAGAAAGCACACTACACATGAGTCAGCACAGAGATTCTCTTCTGGAAAAGGCAGTCATGGCATTAAAATGCTAAATGAGAATTCAGAATGTAGGAAACTCTTGGCACATTTCCCATTAGGTACTCAAAATTGTCAAAACCTCTACATGTTCTATTCTGATTCTGTAATTAACTATGGCAATATACATGGAGAATATTCAAAGGATGCCAATATAAGACAATGCAAACAAAAGGGCAGCTAACAAACTGATATTATTTATCTGAGGAAGACCTGACATAAAAGGTATGATAGAGTCATCAATTTGCTGGAAAAGAAAGTCTTTTGTCAAACATAAGAGCACATTATAGTAGGAAAGAACACCGAATTTTGGACCAAACAAGCATGGGATAAAACTCTGGCTCAACTGTTACCTTGAATGATTTGGGGAAAGTAAATTAACATCTAGTTTCTTCAGTTGTAACACGGGGATGAGCTATTATAAGGCTTAGATTAAATTATATAATGTAAGTAAACACCTAGCAAAATGTCTGGTAGAGAGCAATAATAGAAATGACAATAATAAACTAATAAAGCCTGCTGGTGGTATTGACATCCATTCTGACAACACTGGACAGCGGCTAAGAACATGGTTTCTGAGGTTTAATTGCCTGGCTTCAGATTTCAGCTATATCACTTGTTTGCTCTGGAGCCGTGGGGCAGTTGTTTCAATTCTCACATTTTTGTCACTTGTTAAGCCAACACTCTCTGTATAGATTTCGTGAGGATTACATTAGTTGACATGCATAAACCATTTAGAATACTTTCAGAGACTATTCTTTTCTGTCTCTTCCCCTTCCTTTCCCCCTTCCCTTTCCTCTTTCTCCTCCTCCTCTTTATAATTGATACAGTTTGAGGGCAATACTTTAGATTTTTCTGATAAGCTGTAAGTATTGATAGTGAATCACTGCAACAACCCCCCACCAATACTGGTCTCATTTGTTTGGCTAGGTCTCCTCTCTTCCTTTCCATTCTGTACAGTGATCCCTAGAGCACTCCCTAATGAGACTTCGATGTGCTAGTCTTCTAGTTTCTGGAAAACAAAGCACATGACAATCACCATCACTATCCTCCCACCAATAATCACATCTTCAGAACAGTAATAATAACTAACATTAGAACATTACATGCTGAACACTGTGCTAAGTGCTTTATGTTTATTATCTAATATGACTTTCAACAGTTAGGTACTATTTCACCTCCGTTTTATATATGTGGCTGCAGTGGCTCAGAGAAGTTAAAATTTCCTTGGTCACCCAGCTACGAAATGGTGAAGCCAGGATTTGAAACCTCAAAGTTCAACTCCAAAGATGGCACACTTCACTGTGATACTATGCTGCCACTTAGTAAGTGCTCAATTAATATTTCTAGACTATACTGAGGTAATTTGACATTTTCATTGAGTTGTTTTGAGAATTGTCTCATCATTATAAATTCCTACTCTTCTTGGACTCATTTTTCCTGATAATAAATGCAAATGACTAGGTAAATAGGTAGTCAAAATGGAAAGAAAGATAGAGAAATGTCAGGTCAACACATTTCTCTAAGGGAAAGTTTTGCTAAGAAGATAAACATGTTAAGGAATGTTGAATGTATGATAAACATAAAAAATGCTCTATGTCACAAGTAATTGGGGTTTTAATGGTTACCCATTAAAACAATACTGAGATACAATCAGATTCACACAATTTGTAAGGAGCTGATAATGTCAATGTTGGCAAAGATGTTGGAAACTGAATACCACCATACACTGCTGATTCAAGTCATAATCAGTACTTTGGAGAACAATTTGACCCTATCTAGTAAATTTGAAAACTGCATACATGTTACCAATTTGCAGTTAAACTCGTATACCTTGAGAAATTCTGGTACCTATGCACTGAGGGGGAAATATATGGATGGTCCAGCAGCATTTTTTTCTGGTGTGAAGGCAACAATTTTTTAAAAGTTCAAGTATATGTCAATAAAAGAATGGATAGCTATATTGCGGTGCTATATTTATATGACAGAACATTCATACATTATTTAAAAGGAATAAATTCAATGCCAAAAGCAAAAAGCAGGTTTCAGAATATTAAATACAGTATGATGTCATTAATGTAAAATTTTAAAATTACCAATGTATGTAGATTATTAATGGATGCAGATGTGGGGTAAACATATAATATTGTAAACTGTTTATAGAGCAAATCTGAGATAGTGTTTATCTTGTCGAAGGAGAAATGGCATTTAGAATAGAACTGGTGGGAGAACTAGAGGAAGCAACATTTCTTCTGAAATTTTACTTCTCAAAACAAACTGACAATAACAAAAAAGATCTGAGCGAATATAAAAATAAATCAACATATTCTGTTTGGAGACAATGGGTTTTTACCTTTGTACTTTGCTTACCCATGTACTTTCCTATTTTATTTATGCTTTTCAAAATGCACTAACAGTAAAAATAACAATAAAAGAGATAACGTGTATATAAGTTCAATAATGAATTACTTTGGGAGGTGGAATTTTAATCAAAATGTAATGATTTAAATGGAATCTAGATATGTAGGCTATTTCTAGTTTGGCTTTAAAGTGTAAATATATTTTATGCTGAAAACTGGGAAATTTCCTCTTTCTTGAAAAAAATGGAGTTTTTGTCTCATTGGGGCTAATTTAGAGGCGATCATTCCTGTGTGTGGAGAATAGAGTGGATCAGTAGGTTCTAATCCTGGCTGGTCTTAAGAATCACCTGGTGAGTCCTTTAATGTGCAACAGTGGGTGCCACACCCCAGGTCTATGCACAATATTCTCTGGGGGTGGAGCCCAGAAATTTGTTTCCTTTATTTCCATGGTTTCTGATGGGTCCCAGGGGTGTCTAGCAATTGGCCTCCCTTGGACATTTGCCTGTGTATGTCTTCTCAAGTTCTCTTTCTCCTGATTATTTTTAAAGATCAGTTTGGTGTGGGAGTACAGTGTAGTCGTCACTCAGGGAGAAACAGGGTGAGGGCAGTAGAAAAGGTTTCCAGTTTAAAAAGTGGGCATGATTTCTTGTATAATCATGCCGCTGGGCACGTTCCTCCTTACCTTGCCAACCAGTCCAGGCTTTAGAAGGCCCACTGCACTGTCAAACCTTGGTTCCCAAACATCTCCCATCTCCAATAACTTGGTTCTTGACCAAGTTGTTCATGGAAAACATGTCTCAGTCGTCAAACAAAACTTTAGCTCTTGACCTGACAACACTTTCATGCTGATACTGTATTTCTAGTGGGAAAAAATGATTTAGTTTTCAAACAATCACTTCTTGAACAGCCTTCCGGAGTGAATTAAGTTTGAGAGCCAAGGTTCCACTGCACTTACAAAACAGACACTTTCAGTGTCCTCTTGGGGCAGGCGGTTAGACAGGCATGAGTAGAGAGAGAACGATAGGCCTGGCACTGAAAGTCACCAGGGCAGAAAGCTATGGGTACTTGGCAGCAGGCAAAACCAGGTGGGACCCTGCCTCCAAGGGTTACCTTTCCCTCCTAGCATATCGCTGGTCATGTGGTAGACCCCCTTAGAGGAAGAAAAAGGGGGACAGAGAATAGCCTCACGTGACTCCTTTGCATGACCATTCCCTTAAACATTAAGCCTTCAGAGCAATGAGTTTCTGACCCACAGCAAATAATCTGAGGAACAAGGCTTTGGATCTGTTGACCAGAGACAGAATTTTGGTCAAACTAGGGATAACATCTAGGCCTCAGTTGTGTTTCAAGCTCTAGCCCAGGAAAGCAGTAAGGCTAGGCACGGTGATGCCATGGCTGCCTCAGGACCAGATGCAATGACTAATGACCCCTGCCTTAGTGCTGACCAGTCAATCAGTGGAGACCAAGACTATGAAAGGACGTACCTGGAAAGCTGATGAATATTCTATTGAGGTCCCTCCCCTGGGCTCCCTGCACTTTGAAAACTGGTAAAAGCCCTAAGACAAAGGGCTCAGCTCTTTCTCTGGAGCATGCCCACACCTTTCCCTGTTTCCTTCCCCCAGGTGTGTTCTATCTGCCTTTCTTTTTCCTAAGCTCCAACGGCCCTTCTTTTGCCTCTGTTACTCATTTTCTGAGTCCATGCAGCCCAGCTGGCTCATCTTTTCAGCCTCTGTGACTTTCTAAAGAAACGTTCTCTTATAATTTGGGTTTCTTGGCTCTGAGTTCTTCCTTTGCTGAACTGAAATACCGAGGTTGCCAAACCGAGGTCTGGTAACATTCTCGTGTCATTTTGCTGCTGGCACTCTTTTCTATAAAATCCAGAATGCTTTTCTTGCTTTGTAATCACGTCACCATTTTTTTTTAAAGTTTTCAAGAATACTACGGACAGCTGAGTATCTATAAGAACGTTACAATTTAGGGTGCTAGGAAACAAAACATTATTGTAGTTCTATCTGTATGAAGCTCCTGTCAGTACAAAAAATAACAAGCGGGCATAGATCTTCGATTCCAAACTGCAGTGGTTTTTCTACTTCTCTTACAGGTGAATATGACTTCCATTTGTACCACACAATGAGAACAGGATAATGATTTGTGCCTGTGAGGCATTTTCTTTTTGAGAAAGGCCTCACTATAAATCCTTTTGTGGATTATTGCAGGAATTATGTGTCTTACAGTACTCGAGACTATAAATATATGGGTCATAAAGGGAGTGCTTCCTGACAGACTTCTCATCTGTATCTGTCGTACAGAGCCTTTCTGAAGTCTGGAAAGAGGGAAGACGGCAGAGGAGAAAATATCAGAGGAGTACAGAGCCACCTCGGCACTCATCGCTGATTCTCCCGGCACTCGTGACGAGTGCCAAAACTGACATATACGGAGCAAGTGTCGAATGATGGCACATTTTCTCGTACAGGTTGGCATCATGACTCAGTCCTGAGCAAGTGCTGAGTGCTGAAGCATTTTTGTCTCTTGAAAATGCAACGAGTCCAGGGTTCGATGAGTTCCGAAGCCAGTCAGTACTGAGGTATGGCTCTAGTTTCCTTGTGGAAACATTTGCGTTCACTAGTTTTTAAAGACTATATCCTGGGAAGTGACCTAAATTTATTTCCCTAAATACTTTTTCAGCATGAAAAGGAAAAATAGCAGGTTGCTATTAAGAGCGATCGTTTTGATGGCTTCTATTACTTGTTTCCATTCAGAACATGGTATCTAATTTTTGCTCTAACGTTGGGTCTTTAGCCCATTTTAACCTATACATCTTCCACTTTGTCACCATCTAATAAAAGGGAACTCTAGGAGTCAAACTCTTTATGAGGCTTTGTGTCACTATTCTTGCCCCTCTGACCCTCTGTTTCTGGATCCTACAGGCCAACCCAGTGTTGTTTCTGCTCTCCTGCACAATCCCCGAAAAGGGGGAAGACTCCTTCCCCAAGGTGGTAATCTGATACTTCCTTGTCCAGTTTTGGTCTGATGGCCTAAGGGTTTGCATCAGTCCTCCATTCGTATCTGAATGTGTGTGCTCGATTTCTTCTATGAATATTCATTCTATGTTCCAGGGCCTTACATGTATTCTTATGGTGCTGTTGTTCTAGCACATTGTTGAAACACACCTTTTAGGGAATGCCTTCTGAACACAATGCCTCCTACGATAAGAGCTCAACCAATGGCTGTTGAATGAGTGAATTACAAATACGTACAAGAAGAAGTTCCTTTATAAAAACACTTTGAGATCGAAAAAACATTTCTTAATTTTTATCAGCATGTTCATAACACATGTCACTACATAACTTTGAAATATTAAAAAAATAAACACCCCTTTGGAGATTATTAAATGTATGTGTCACAGACTGAAAATGAATTTCTCAAACAAAGAATTTAAACAAATTTCAATTAATGGTGGAATTTCTGGAAGGAGTATATGGATTCCTGCAATGGTTTCTTTAAGGGGATTATGTTCATTTAGTTGATATGTTTGATGGTGTTATTTTAAAATCAATGACACTATTTTATAACCACCCTTTTTACACTGAACTCCCTGGAAAATAGTGTAGTCTTGGGCCTTGGCTGACTATAGCACCATTTGATTTTACTTTATGGAATCCGTCTAAGTTAGAGAACAAGTGCTTCACACCCCCCAGCAAGAAATGTCTAATTCTTGTAAAGCCATAATGAGTAACAGATTCAGAGAAACAAAGTAGAAAACATTTTTCTTTCCTTCTAATTTTCTGCTGGATAGGCTATAGTTTTTTCCTCAGACACTTTATTGACTGTGTCGCCAACCTTGCCTGTGCACTTTCTTTCAGGCACTGCACTAGGAACTTGTCATAGAGCAATAAATAAAACAGTCCCTGTCTGCAAGGAAGTAGCAGTTGTTTGGGGGAAGATAGACTTAATTTGCAACCAGTGGTAGGTACTCTTTAGTGTCTTGTCAAGAGTGCTCTAGAATTACAGAAATGACCTATTGAATAGGAGACTAAGATAGCGTCATTACTTCACAAGAAAAATGGTATTGATGTAGGTTGGAGGTCCACAGGGTTTTTTCTATAAAGGGCTGGATAGTGTATGGCTTAGACTGTGTGGCCAGTCTCTGTTCTAGCTATGCAGTTGGAGAGTTGTAGTATGAAAAACGGTTGTGGACCATACGCGAATGGCCGTGTTCTAATAAAATGTATTTACAGAAACAGAGGTAGTAGCAGACCAGATTTGGTTCGTGAGTGATAGTTTACTGACCCTTGATCTAGAATAATGTAAAGGTGTTGCAGGTACAGGGAACAGCACGATGAAAGATCTGAAGCAAGGCAGCATGTGTATCCCAGGGTAACAGCAACGTGAAGGTAGCCAGAGTAAGGAATGCTGGGAATGAGCTGGGTAAGAGAGACTAAGGTGGCCTCGTGTAATACCTCCCTGGTCATTTAGGGGGTTGGATTTAACCCTGAGGGGATTCTGTCCTGTAAAACAGATATAAATCAATGTGTTCATCTTCAAAAGTAAGGGATGGAAAGTTTATTAGAAGAAAAAGCATTAGGTGGAAAAAAATCTTATCTTTAACATTTTTAATTATTACCAAAGGTTAGATCATTGGACACATTATCATCTTTTTTCTTCAGTTGTGTACTGTTTCCTCTGTGCAGCAGTCACCAAGGACCTGACAAAAGCTGTACACACGTACACCAATGATGCTGCCCCTCAGCCGATTCTGTCTTTGGTAAACTATTTTTGCTTAGAAATAATGGGACATTTTGGAGTAAATGACTCTCTAATGACTTTTCTTTAGAAATTACAAAAAAGCTACTGGTAAGAACAACATTTAGATGAAATGCTAAAATAATCAACTACACGGTTGAAAAGTTGCCCTGTAGTTTAGAAGATTATATATGACAATTTGTCTTGAAAATAGTTTAAAACACAGCTCGCCAAGAAAAAAAAAATCTCAGAAATCAACGGTTAAAACCTCATTAAGAGAATCTTGCACTCGATCAAATATTCTTTTTAATCTTAATATTGAACATTCCTTAAATAATTGAATAATCTTTAATGTTAATAATTATTCTCTATAATTTCAATGTTAGTAACCTTTATTTCCATGATTTCCTAACATGAGAGGTAACAGAGGAGGTCACCGGGGAAGCAGGTGTCTGTGGGGCAGCTGTGGTCTGAGCCAGAAGCCTGGAAGGCCCTGTTCCGTCTGAGGGCCTGCAAGTCTGGGTCATTTTTCTGAGTCAAGATGTACTGACTCCTTGATTGCAATGAAATAGGAGTCATGAAACACGGAAAACTCTGCCATGACGGTCTAAGCTCCAGGGAGTGCTCGCTAGAGGCCTGTGAACACGCCGTTTTAGCTGTGACTGGACAGTTGGGGGCGGGTGTGCTCTGACCCTCTTCATAATTTCATCTTGGTGATAAATGAAGAGACAAAAGTGACACTTCATAAGAATCTTTTATTTTTCTCTTGATTTGGGACACTGATCACGAGATTCCTCTTTAATCTATGTATAGACTATATAATATCCAAAGAGTAAGAAATCAGAAGCCCTCCAAAGAAAGGTAGTTTTTTGGCAAAGACTATTTAAACACAGTATACATATCAAAGAAAAACTTTTAATAAGGGGTCTTCAGACACCATCTGGGTCTCTTTCATTAGAAGCAAGTTCTTTCTTAAGAGGGGCACAAAGATATTACCACACTTTATATGACAGTGACCAGAGACATTATTATCGACGCCTTAATCTCCTTGCAAAAGAGAAAAATCATTTTACTGAGGTGTCCATAGGGTCTCAGGTCCTTTTTTGGATTTTCCTGATGTTTTCCCTTGAAGTGGGGAAAATTGAGATGTAGGGCAATCTACATAATTAAAAACAAAACACAAATAAATGTCTTCATGTAAGAAATGGACCTCGGATGTTGTGCCTTCTCAGGGCGGCTTATCATCGTGTGGCGTCTGATCTCAGCGACTTTGGTGAGGAAACTGTGATGGGGAAGCCCACGCTGGCAGAACGGGCCCAGCCAGAAGATTTGGCGATCAGAAGGAAGTCTGTACCTTCTGCAATGACATCAGTAAGTAGGCTCTGGCCATGCGGGCAGTGTCCAGTGGTGAACTAGTTGGCGAAATGGCACAAAGTATGTTTGTCATCCGCTGGAGTATTTTTTTTCACTTGTTACCTTGCTATATTAGCCCAGTTTTCCTTTTGGGAACTAGTCCTTCATTGCATATAGTCTTGGTCAGACTACAAGTAAAGGTTTCTGGATAAACGTTTATCAAAAGATCTAGCAAAGCTAATCAAACACTCTCTTCCAGAATTTAAACTTAAAGTGGAGTGATATAAAGACACAAAATAATTGGAACTGGTCATTTTAATTGAGAAGTGAGGTGACATTTTTTCTATCTGCTCAACAACAACAACAATCCCCAACAAAACAAATAAACCAGAAATCCACCAATACCCCCATCAGCAGCAGCATTCAAATATTAACTGACAGCACTTTTGTGTAAATGTGGTTTACATCTACACAAAACTTGTATAAATGTAACTTGTGTAAATGTGGTTATTCCTGAACCAGAGCAAATGCTATTCTGTCTTGAGATGGATACTAGTGCTAGTTGCGTTCTTTCTTTTTGAAAATAATCAAAGCAAATAAATAAGTGAACTTCACTTTAAAAATAACATCAGTGATAACTTCGTAGTGTCTAATCATGAGGTGAGTCATTGTCATATCTTCTAGGAATATGATGATTGAAAAAAACACAGCCTACCAGCAAGCATTTGAAGACATATATAATCTTTAGCATTAAATTTGCTGGCTTGTGTCATAGTGTGTGAAGCCACTCTTACAAGTTTTCTCCCTCGTCTGCGAACTTTCTGGGAGCCAGTGTCAAGCTACAAAGGCTTCACCACATGGTGGCACTCTGGTTGTGCCGTTAGCGAAATTCTTAGGAAAAGTGTTGATCAAAACATGGAGTAGAAAGAAATTTAAAAACTCACTCAGCTTTCGATGGTCTTGGTGAAAAAATGGTCTCTCTAGTGTTTTCTCCACATCTTCCCTGTATCATTCTTCTGTGTTTTTTTTTGTTTGTTTGTTTTTAGGCTTGTGGGTACCCTTGACTTTGGCTCAGGCAGTTAGTTGCAGCCATCAGTACCCAAAGTGAAGGCCTAGCAGACAGGGGACTGATTCTGAACGAAGAGGCTGATTTAAAGCCACTTTTGATCCTGTCTTGGGACTTACTCTTCTTCTCTTTGCCCGTTTGTCTCTTTGTCCTCTTCTTTATAAATGAATCACTGGGGGATTTCCAGACCAAATGTTTACTAACTAGTTCTAACCTACCTTGGATAAAATGTGCTAAGGAAACAGGGCCTACTGAATGGAATCCTGAGATGAAGTCGTTCCAATCTAAACTTCAAGTCTGCACAAAGCACCCAGTCCTGTAGTAGGGGATGCTGCAGAACAGCAGTGCCTTTGGCCTCCGGGGAGCCTGTGTTCTTCTTGAGAGCACGTTGCCTGAGGTGAAGGAAGGTCCAGGTGAGCACAGGTGGAGAAAAGCTGACCCAGTGACTTCTCCTAGGTAATTCCTAGGAGGCACAATAACATTTCGGCCAAGCTATATGAGAGGAAATTGTAAGTGGATTGTCCAAGAAGTATCTTTTTAAATAAAAGGAAAGGCTATTCAACTATCTGTTATTTTGTCTAGTTGCAGAAGTATATTAGATTTCTATTGCTGGTAACAGATGAGCTGAGTGGCTTCAAAAGCACGCATCTCTTAGTCCACAGTTCTGTAGCTCAGCAGTCTGGGCACGGTGTGGCCGGGTTCTGTGCTCAGAGTATCACGAGGTTGAAATCAAGACGCCAACCAGAGCGAGTTCTCATCTGGAGATTCGGGGGGATGGGGAGGAGAACTCTGTTTCCAAGCTCGGTGGCTGTTGGCAGGATGCCTTTCCTTGGGGTTGTATGACTGAGTCCACACTTTCCTGTTCACTGTCAGCCAGGGGCCACTCTCAGCTCCTTGCCCTGTGGCCTCCATAGGCAATTCTCAGCATGGTTTATGCTTCTTCCAATCTAGGCTGAGGAGCATGTCTTTCTGACTTCTTCCTCTAATACCAGCCCGCAGGAGGTGAAATCTCTCCACCCTTAAAGTGTTCCTGCAGTTAATAAGGTCACACCCACCCATATAACCTCCTTTTCTTACGGTTATATGTAAGGACGGACATGGGTCCTTAATTACATCTGCAAAGCGTTTTCACAGAAGCAGTTAGATTAGTGTTTGACTGGTTATCTGGGAGGCCTGAGTATGCCAGGGGTTGGCATACTATCTCAAAACAGTTGCTTTCCTTGAACTCCACTCTCGGGCCCCTGTTCTGATATGAGTAAACACTGCAGCAAAGCTCAAGAGATGCCCCCAGTGTACTCGGCCTTAGGAAGAGTTATGGTCTTAATCCTTATCACCCTCCTGGGCTGAATCAGAGAATATAAAAGTGAGAGCTGGAAAAGTCAGGAGAAACAGCATTCAATTTCTCTGAGCCTGGGAGAGATCAGGTCAGAAACCACTCAGGGTCACGCAGAGGATGGCCGCGTGGCTGTGGCTAAAGCCTCTGATTTCCAGTCTAGCTTCTCCCAACCAGCCAGGGATGTTCCACGGAGAGGTTTTCACCAGGCTGAGGGGAGATGAAGAAAATAAGAACAAAGCCGTAAGTTTTTAATAACACTATTGTTTTATTTAAATAACTTCATTATAAAACTATACTGCTTAATTTTGGCCATGAATAAAAATAAGCTTTTTGATTTCTAAATGAGGACATAAATGTGACATCATGCTCTGCAGAGTATGGGGGGACATTTTTCAAAAGAAGAAAAAGAAAGCCAAAATGAAAATATTATGATCCAACTATTTAAAGTACTTAATGTACTTTTTAGTTACTATTCACTTATATTCTTTAAAAAGTTCATTGCCTTTAAACTCTTCAAATTATTTTACAATGGCCCCCTCCCTTATACTGATATACACCTTTTAGTGGCAAAGAAATGTAGGTATAAAAGGTTTAGTTATCATTGTTACAGTCATTGGCATTCCAGTGATTGTCAGGATGAAGCCACAAAACTACTGAATTTCTAATGCATCCATCACTCTTGTTTTTGACATGCAGTCCAGGTTCATCCTGCTAGAGCTTGTGTGACCCCCAGCCACCACTTCTGTGCCAGAGCTTATCTTTTTATCCCTGATAAGAATACAGATTATATTCAGAAGGAGAGATTATCTTGTAGCCTAGAAATCCTAGGCCTGGAATAAAATAGGGTCAGACTTGACACTGTCAGTAACTGTGATGGACTTGGGCAAATCATTTTGTTAAGTTCTCTGAGCCTCAGTTTTCTTGTCTGTGAAACAAAGTAATAGAATACAGTGATTCCCACTGGTGGCTACTGACATGAAAGTCGGGCTTAACATGGACGTTAATTTGTCTTACTTTATTTCTCAATACATTGTTTCCTTCTTCCCACTCTGCCTCCCCCTTCTGCTGTGTATTTCTGTGGCTGTTACAATCGTCTCTGTTAACATCCATATTACTGTGTCTACTGCGAATGTTACTACATGGCTGTCCTATTTACTGCTGTAGTGACTGTCTCCAGTATCCCTGTTACCTTCCACTAAATACATCTACTTATTCGAAGTTCAAAGTCTCAGTGAAACTTTCACAAGTCTCCATTTTACAACTGAGAATAAAAATGTTTGGAGAAACGTTAAAAACTTACTAGAAGTCACATCACTAAATCAGTGGTAGGTATAGAATTTGAAACTGTCTTCAAAACCCCAGATCTTCATCATAACTACCAACAAGACATTTATTGGATTCTCCTTATCAGTGTTGGCTTTAATAGAAAAATAATCTTTTAAACCTGACTTAACAGAAATAAAATGGACTTTCCAGGGAGATGTACGATGCTGATCCTGTGACTTCTGCTCCCTGGCATACCTGTGAGTGTGCACACCTGGATTTGAGAGACTGAGGGAACAGAATCTAATGCTGAGATTTCGTTTATTAGCATCTTTACTGGATTCTGTTTTGTGACAGGCTCTGTGCTGGGCACTGAGAATACAAAGGTGAAGAAGATACAATCGCTGCCCAAGGCAATGAGGAAATCCACTTCGTTTTCCAATAGCTGCTCCACCCGCTTCCCTGGTGGAAGGGCCCCGGGGGAAGGAGACAGCTCAGTCAGTGGTCTCCAGCAAAGGAAGGCTCTGAGAGTTGTGTCACCGGCCTGACCTCAGTGAAAGATGTGCAAAGAAGCGTCCTGAACACGGGCAACAGATAGATGCTGCCCGGTTTGGGGAGAGTGACTTTTCTTTGAAATGGAAACATTTGGCTTTCAGGCCTAATATGGGAAGGGGACATGGAATAAGGAACAGGACAGAACATTCCCTGAGGCACTGAGAAGAGTTTGGCTGGAGATGATTATTTTCAGTGATGAAAATGAGCATGAGCTCAGAAGCTCAGAGGCCTAAAACAGGGCTTGGGGAGAGAGCTGCCTACTCTCAGTGAGTGACCATCCAGGGAAGTGAGTGTGCGCGCATGTATACATACTAGTGTGCATGCACATGTGTGTTGCTGTGGGTGTACACACGCGCCGCTGTGGACACACACACATTTGTGAACATGCTATCCACGGACGTGTCTCACATATCTGAGAATGTGCGTGCATGTTTTGCACATATGTGTCTCTGTGCATGTGGATGTGTGCTTTCTTCATGTGCATGTCTTTTGTGTGCAATCTGTGCGTGTGTGTGCATAAGGGAATCCAGCAGAAAATACTCTGCTGATGTAATAGGCAAATGCCTATTTTCTCTTAGTCTAGAATGCATAGGAATGGGAAAATTTAAGAATGGATATGACTAGAATCCATAAAGATAGAAATAATGCAAATGTTAAATATGAACAATATTTTTGATGTTTAATGATTCCAAAAATAACTTACAAAGCTGATCACTTTAACCACTAAGATCCACAAGGTATGTGAAGGAGTGGTGTGGGGAAAAAAGGGGTTTGTTTTCTGGTGTCATCAATACTTTCTGTAATGCAGTCCTCATGCCCCCTATTTGCCAGAGAAATTGCTTCCTTTGTCTAAACTTGTTTACAGCAGATTCCTTATGACAGCCTGGGTTTTAATTTTGTCTTTACGCACACTGAAAACAAAATGAAGGGAGAAAAATCAACAACAACAACACACAGTATCTATCTAAAAACGTTTTTAAACAGACCTGGAGGACACGATAAATATATTTCAAAATGATTTTAGTTTGATAAGGAGGCTTGAAGCCTGGCCTTTTCCCGAAGGGGTTAAGTCTCCGGGGCAGGGATAATTATGACAATTTGTGTTCATTATACATGTAGAACTGTAAGGATCTGTTTCTTTCTCTCTGGTATATTATTTCAGTTCAAGTGGGCTTCTGCTAAGACACAGCTTTTATACTTATTTCAGAAATTGATTTCAGTCCTTTTTCCTTCATCCAAAATTAAAATATTGTGTTTTAGGTACTGGTTTAATAATAGTGAAAATCCAGACCTAGAATGCAATGTATTTGTTTATTTTGCTCAAGAGTTTATGCTCATCTGTGGATGTGCTGGTGTGTGTATTAAAAAGGAAGCAGAGCCTTCCTTCCTTCATTTACAATTGATTTAAAAAAAAAACACCAATGTAAATCCAAAGCTGGAAATTATCAAGCTTTGGAAGTCTAATTGTTAAACAGGTTCTGGTTCTCAGGAGGCGGTCTTTGTTCACAGCTGTGACAGGCCTTCTCGAAGCCCGAGGGTAGCTGCACTGCAGGCCCAGGCTACAGCGCCATGAACCAGCTTTCAGAGTAAGAGGGCCTTTCTTAGCTGCTTAATCAGTAACTCAGAGAACCCACTAATTAGAAAGACTACCAAACACCTCCTGCGTTCACACCGCCTTTGCAATGTGATGTTAAAGTAGCTTCGAATCACGTAGCATTTTGCCTCTACTTTGGTGAAAACAATATATTGGGAAAAGGGAGAGATACTAAAAATCTTGGCACTCCTGGGTACTAACAGCCATGTCTTGTCCCTTGCAAAGTCCACAATACATTGGTATTAAAGATTAACTCAATGTGCAGCACAGGAAATCTCTTGGCCTACTGGGACAAAGCTGGAGAGTGACAGCCTGTGCTTGAGGACGAGGAGCTCCAATGAGTTGGACACTAGGTCCTACTGAGGGTCTAGCTGAGAGGTGCAGTAAGCGGGTGTAAGACAAAAGGTCAGGAGGGCAGTGATGGAGGTCAGAAGACTGCCTTTAGAGCAAAACAGCACAGCAAACTTTTGTGTAAAAAAGCATGAAGAGGAAAGCCAGTGAAACTTCAAAAGGTATTCAAAGGACAGTAAATTGGGATGACTTCCAACTGTAGGGAAGATAGCACAAAGGTGGCAGGGCGGGGGGCAATGAGTCATCTAAAATTACTAGTTGTCAGAAAAACTGTGGTCGATTCATGGCAATTCAGGCTGGATGAAATATTCCCTAAGAGGGTGTTGATTGATTGTTATAGGTGAATTATAAACAAGGAGTATGGGAGGGAATAGCACATTCGGGGAAATGGGAATAAGGCAGTGTTCAGGTCCATGCAAGCAAGAGAGAGGACCCAAGGGGGAGCTGGAACTCAGGTTTTCCTTCTAACCCCCCACCAGGTTGACTGCTGCCTTCCCCCTCTGAGGAGCTGTTCGGGGCCTGAGTCGTACTGGTTACGCTATAGAACTCCATTTCTAGTGGGTGAACAGGGATGGTGTCAAGATACATGAACATGGCGAGAGGAGGTCATGGTGCTCCTGAAGCTGGAACATGCTGGAGCTGGAGGGAACTTCATATATCATCTCCGTAATCCCTTAAATCGCAGAGGTGCAAACTGAGGCTCAGCAAGTAAAAACACGTGGCTAGAATCTACCCACCCAGGCCGTGGCAGGGTGAGCATGATCATCGCCCTCTGGCAGTTGTTCTGTTGTCTGTCTCTCTCACCCCTACCCACCTTCAAGGTTTCTTCTATTCCTCTGAGACAAAGACTACATCTCTTTTATTGACCAATGAAATTGATTGTTTTTATAAAAGTAGTTAACCTATCTAAATACTAACCGAAAATACCCATCCTCTTTCTTTTCCTGTTCTTAGCTCCCGTGTATCACATCATCCAAAACTGGGAGGCAGCATTTCCACCCTGGCAATGGTCCACATACATGCCACACTGTGGTTTTATATGACATGCCAGTCAAGTTGAAGAACACCTGAGCCTGCAGGTGCTTTCATATAGCAACAGGCTCATCCAATCTCCACATCTAGTTACTTAAACCTTATTTGGAGGCATGAAACCATAACTTTTCACCAATGAATTCATTTGAGAACATCTGAGTCTCTACCATGTGCCAAGCAGTGTGCCAGAGCAAGCTGCAGAGATGCAATCCTGATTCCAGACACATAAAATGTAGCACACAGTCTATCAGGGAGAGGGCCATTCATGTAAAACCACCAGTGCGTATCTGGAACACGTGATGATCATTGATATGAGCTGACCAATTCTTTCTGCTATGGCATTTTTATTCATGCGGACCCAACATTTTAATAAGCCTATGGGCTAATGAAGGTTGGCTAGAAAGCTTAAATCCAAGTAAGCAAGCCACCAATAGCATGAGTATAACAAAGATCTCATTTATGACTTTATTTTATGTATTTTTACTTGATAAGCGGTTTGACTTGAGCCTGCCATTTTTTGTTTTCAAAGCTATCAAAGCACTTTCACAAACTAGTCAACTCTTCAGTCCTTACACTTACTGCAGTTCTTGTTCTGTTGAAGCCATTGTTATTACAAATGCCATTGTTTCCTCTTCCATTGCTCTCAGCCCAGTCCACCACCTAAGGGAATTTTGATAATCCTTTGATGCTGTTTCAAAGGTCAGGGCTTGACACCCAGACCAACTGACTGAGGTGGAGATGGGGTCCTCTTGTGGAAGAATCCTGCAATGCTATTGCAAATATATACTCATTCCCTGATTTCTTCCTGCAAAGTGACTTTAAGACATTTCCTTGGAGAAGAGGAAATGGTTAGAAAATTTGTGTTTTCAGATATAAGACCTGACCTGATACCCAGAAACTCAACAGTTAAACCTGATTTGGTGGTTAGAGTGATGAGAAACCAGGAGATAAAGTTTGGACCTGAGTCTCTCTGATATTGGGTTTGTTGGGTTCTCGGATCCACCCTGTGGTTATTTACTTGGTTCCAAAAATGCATAATTGGTATGGGTACACTTACCAGCTGGCAGAGCCCCACACTGGTTCCCTGACTATGGAGTAATCGCCATTATTGTGGAAAGGCTAAGTGGAGGCGCCTGAAATGGTCCCACTGCTCCCTCTAGCCCCTCACTCAGCTAAGATAATGAATCACACCCTAGGAGGAATTGCAGAGATTAGAGCTACCATGAAATACTTAAAGGATATGGGAATGAGCATTCCTATGTTCTTCTTTAATTTAATTGTAAGGCCTCTGAAAAACTTACATGGGTTGTGGTGCATGATAGTGGATTACAACAAACTCAATCAAATGATAGTCTCAGTTGCAGCTGTTGTGTTGGATACGGAGTCTTTTCTAGAACAGTTCCTGGCATTACATATGTGACTACTGAACTGGCACTTTCCTTAATCTCACTAGGAAAGAAGACCTAAAGCAGTTCTCTTATGTGGGAAGATCATCAACTCTCTAGCCTCAGAGCTCCATTAACTTCCTTGTTCTCGGTCACTATATGATGCTCACTACTCTCATCAATTTGATATTCTGAAGAATAGCACATTGGTCTATCATACTGATGGCAATATGCTAATTAAACTCGGTGATCAGGAAGAGGCAAGTACTGTGTGTCTCCTAGTTAGGCACATATAGGCCAGAAAGTGAGAAAATATCACCGCGGAGATGCAAGGACCTCCGTAGAAATCCAGTGCTCTGGGGAGTACTGCCATTCACTCTGAAACAAAGAACAAGTTGTTTCCTGGGTAATCTTACCAAAACAACAACAAAAAAAAGAGGCATAGCTATTGGTGAGACTTATTTATTTGTTTATTATTTTGGAGGCTGTACACACTGTGCTTAGAATTACTGTTATAATCAACTTAATGGGCATCACGGAAAGCTGATGCTTTGGGGTGGGGACCAGAGTAAAAGAGACTCTGCCCCAGTCCATGTGACCAGGAGATGTGATGCTGTGTATAGCTTCTGTGTACAGTTAAGGCACAGATGCCTGGGGTCCTTAGGCAACGCTATATATGTCATACCTTGTTGGTCAGAGAACCACTTGCCATTTGAAAAAGCAGCTTCTGGCATGCTACTATCCTCTAACATTGAGTGAGTACCTGGTCATTGGGCATAAAGTTATTATGTGATTGTCTCCCTATCAGAAGCTGGGTATTACCACACGTACCAATTCATTGGGCCAGTGCACTTTCCTTTCCTGAGTCTCTCTAGTGTGCTCTCTATTCTTACTCTCTGGGGTCAGTTCCCAGCATAAGGTACCTGAATGCAAGCTTTTGTTTCAGGCTCAGCATTGTGGATTGAGTCAAGCTAAGACTATAGGTGTCCCTTAATTTAACTTTTTTTCTGTTGCGTTCCCTTAACGGAGTGTGAGAGCAGACATGTATTTTCGTGATGATATATGCTGGTTGTTATTGTGCTCAGATTCCCCTGCTCTGGCTGTGCCTTTTACTTCTCTGAATTTCACTTTGCCCTTTGTGCTCTGTTTTTTGACCCCTGTCCTAGGATTTTTTTTTTCCTTCCAGAAGGTTTTTCCTTTTCATTGACTGGGCTCTGATAACTATGCAAAAAGTGGGGCCACTTGTGAAGGCAAATATGAGATGAAATACTTATGCTTTCCCTTAATTTTCCACCCTGAGAAGTTACTGAAAGCTGTGCATACATTTGAAAAGGAAAATTATTTGTGATATATTCAGAGTATTTTAGATTTATTAATGTACAATATTTGGATGATCACATAGACCCCGTGGCAATCCTGATTTAAATAACCAGCTTACCTATGCTGCAGTGTGATTACTTAAATTTTAGGGACACAGTCTGATTCTCTATAAATAAGTATGCTGAATTGATTATTCAAGAAGATTTTATTTTATTCTGGATGGATTTACATTTGTTCTAAATCAGTGACTAGCAATTTAAAAGAGCTACCACTTGATTTTCAGAATTAATCAGAATTCAGAAAGCCAAAGACATGCGTTCCATGTAACTCTTGATTCTGATTAATCAGTTAATAGCGTTAGTTAAATAGTATATCAGAGAAAAGCATATTTCCCCATTTCTCCTTTAGCTGTGTACACATCTATAGCATCCACGATGGTGTGTGTGGTG
The DNA here is from genome assembly GCA_004027735.1 of Carollia perspicillata. Classification (NCBI taxonomy): domain Eukaryota; kingdom Metazoa; phylum Chordata; class Mammalia; order Chiroptera; family Phyllostomidae; genus Carollia; species Carollia perspicillata. The sequence goes on from PVKM010004394.1 coordinate 39,962, forward strand.
GAATCAATCTCATCCGATTAATCTCCCCTTAGTATCTTTTAAGCGATGAATACCAGAGTGTGTTATAAATGGCTGAAAAATTAATGCTAGATGAAAATGTAAGTATGTGAGCATATGAAATGTAAGCATATGAAAATGTAAGTCAAAAAGAGCAACTGGAGATCAGATGTGAGCTATAAAATTGGTAAAAAAAGAAAGGAAAAAGTCCCTCAAAATGAGCCCCAAGGAGACAGCTCCAAGGGAAAGATAAGTGGATGTTGTAAACCAGCAGAATCACAGGAGCACCCAGTATCGGTGGACTTCCAGATGCATCATGTAATAGGAAACATGAGACTCAGCACTTTCTCCATGCCCATATTTCAATTTTAAAACAAATTATAAAAGGCTATTTATTAAAATGTTTTAACTTCTAACATATTTGTGGTAAGATATTAAAAGCTTTATTCCTTCAGGGTATCTGCTAAGTATTCATCTTTTTTTTTCAAAGAAAATAATAATGTAACTTAGGCCTAATATTTATACTCCATGTCTTTACTTGTTTGTTAAATTTAACTTTAGTTCAGATATTTAAAGTTTTGCTTTTTTTTAAGTCTCCCTCACAGACAGACAGATACACATGCACACACATGCACACATATTTTCTGAATAACAATGACAGTTTCTACTTAACTAAACATTAGATTACTCTTTTTCATAATTTGTCTCTGTAGACCTGGGCAGATTTTCATAAACAGTGCAAAAAAAATCAATAAAAATAAATCAAACTCTTATCAAAATGTATACATTTCCTACCACTTACTAGCATTGTCAAAAGATTAAAACACTTTCAATGATCTCAAATGTGTCTGTAATTTATTTTATAAGTGATAATAATTACAAATATCCTATATTACTTGAATATCATATAACCTTCAAAAATAATTAAATAATGCCCCTAGAGTCAATTTTAACAGAGTAATGTTAAAGTCTCATACTTACAATATTGGAAAGATATTTAAGAAAACATTATGTTAAAATATTTTCAAATTTGACTTTCATAAATAAAGAAAGACAATAAGATGAAATATTAGTTGTTTATATGCCTAGCACCCTGATAAGCTTGAGGTTTCATGGACATTTTGAACCACAAACTCATAATCTTTGTGTCCCTAACACCCAGCCCAGTGCCTGGCACAGAGCAGTGTTTGATGAATGTATGTGAAATAGAAGAAAACTCAAGTGTGATAATCTATGAATTATCCTCGCCACATCCATCATGATTCTTAGCCAAGGGCAATTATTTATTTTTGGAATCTTCTCCCAAAATATAGAACTTTTTCCTTGACTCAGAAAGGCAATTCATTGTCTGAACATGAATAGTGCCTCGTGAATCTAGAAGCCAATCTTCAAGGAACTGGAAGCATATGGAAAGCCTGCATCAGCAAAATAGACAGTGGCAGGCAGAAAGAGCTCCTGGAAAATCGTTGCTGAAGAATGTAAAGATGCCCTGAAGACCGTGTCTGAGAAAAGGCAGCTGGTCAGTTCCCTGACAAGGTGGAGACCAGTTTGGTTTTAAAGCCGGGTTGCTCGTGTGCAAGTAAAGGTGATACAGAAATAGATGAAATAAAAAGGAGAAAGAAGTCAAGAAAAAGAAGGGGAACAAAGCAACAAAGAGTAGAAGGAAGAGCAGCAGGATAATGGCAGTAAAGAAAGTGAAAAAAAGTGGGAGGCACGTTCTACAGCATTATAGCGCTTACCTCTTTCTCTCCGAGGCACCACTGCGCCACAGAGAAGGTAGGACTGAGGAAACACTGTACGCAGCAGATGGCTTCATATACCTCAGTAGGAATATTTAGAGACAAAGCAAGCTAAATTTCATTCATTTGGATTGTCTCAAAACACATCAGTATTCAGTGTCATGCTTAAGGCAACCCAACAGCTGTCCTGGGCTGTTCGTTACTGTTCGGAGAAGAGTGAGCCTCAATAGGGTAGGAGCTGATGTCACCGGTGCTGTGATTAGGTGCTGCACGTCAACTGTCCTGCACTAGGATTCAGAGCTTCCCCCAACTGCCAGCCAACACCGCCCTTTGCACTCAGGGCAAATTTAAAAATCCAAGGCGTTTATATGCAAATGCTGCTGAGTTGTGTTAGACACAACATTAGCAGGGTAGGTGTAACTGGTTAAAAGAAAAACAAAAGGTGAAATTCATGAACTTACAGAACAATTTTGCAGATTTTTCCTCCCTGAAAACAGTCTAGTCCCTTAAATAGTTTTTTTTTTTAATGCTGATGAAATTGGCCTATTTTGGCAAAGATTGCTAAATTCCAGCCTAGCAAGGGCCAGCGAAGCAAGTGCCTGAGGGTGTAAGAATAAGGAAAGGCTGATTGCTATTGTATGTGCACATATTTCAGGCTTCAACAAAGTAAAACCCCTGATGATGGAAAATTCAACTCTTCTAGAATTTTCATGGGTATTACCATTTCTATACTGTTCATAGACTTTATACTCTTTCAAAAGGGACATAAAATTGTTCAAGTCATTTCACATTTTTCTTCACTTTATTTCTTGAACTCAGACCCCAGATAGTGGACCTGAGTAAAGTGTACACTGCTCCCCCAGTCCCACCCCAGAGAAAGAACAATGGAGATGGTTCAGGGCGGTGTTTCAACATTGAAACCTCCACATCCTGGGAAGCTGTCAGTACCCATCAATCCAGGACTTTCGTTCACACCAGTTACTGATTTATTTGCAGATGTGCACCAGAAACCTGAGAAGTAGAAAAAATCCTTTTGGAGCAAAATCTCGAAAAGAAAGAATTGGGAAGCATTTGGATGCTTATTCCCTCTAATGTATTATTTATTTCAGTTACTGTGTTCTTCATTTCTGACTGGCTCTTTTTATGTTTTCAATCTCCGTTTTTATGTTTCCTATCTCGTTGTTGAAGATGACAAGCAGCAACCATTTGCAGATCACTTTGTACCTCATACCACGTGACCGGAGATACGCTATCTCAGTGAGATAACGTATTCTTTCCTTAAGTTCATTGAACATGCTTATGACAAGTGTTTTGAACTCTGCATCTAGTAGATTGCTTGTCTCCATTTTGTTAAGTTCTTTTTCTGAAATTTTGTTCTGTTCTTTCATTTCGGGCCTGTTTCCTTGTCTCCTCATTTTGACTGCCTTCCTGTGTTTTTTTTCTATGTATTAGGTAGAGTTGCTACCTCTCGAAGTCTTAGGAGAGTAGTAGGTGTCCTGCAGGGTCCAGTGATGCAGTCTTCCTGGTCACCTGAGCCAGAGTGCTCTGGGAGTATCCCTTGTGTTGGATGTGTTTGCCCTCCCATTATAGTTGAGCCATGATTGCTATTGGCATGTAAATGGGAGGGATCGACTCTCAGGCTGATTGGTTGTGAGGTCTGGCCCTGACTGCAGTGGAGGAACTATTGTGGAGCAGGATTCACTTTAGTGGGTCTCTGGTGCCTGCCCAGTCTGCCCTATGAGAGTGTCATTTGTGGGGGTCGTTGGGTGTTACTCAGGTGTGCTCTAAAGCTGACCATTGGATATGTTTGTTCTGGGGCCTCTTGGGAATGGCTGTTACAGGCCAAGATAAGCTGCGGCCAGTGCCCCACTCAGGGTCACGTGGTATGAGGTAGGAAGTGATCTGCAAATGGTTGCTGCTTGTGCTGGGCTTGGAAGTGCCTGGGGGAGGCTAAGGTGCAAATCAAGACCACCTGCTGGTGCTGGGCTTGGGGCTACTTAGCAAAGGTACAAGGCATGCTAATGCCAGATGCTGCTTGTTTGGTATTTGCGAACCTTTGAGAGATTTTAGAAAAGTCATAACATGAGCTAAGACTATGCACAAGCCACTGGGAGCAGCTTGGGTGGGCCTAAAAGTTGGGTGGGGTGTGTCTCAGAAATCACCAGGGTGGGATCAATAATGTTAGGTTGTTGGAGACTCTTGATATGGTGTCTGCCTGAACCTGCCGGCTGGGTCAAGGGGAGGGCTCAGCAAAGGAACAATGACTTCTGTGAGCATTCCTGTCTGGGAGAAAGGTGTCCCTTCAGACCTTGCCCTGAAGCCTGACAATTCAGTTCCTCCCTGTATGTCCCTGGCACTGGCCCAGCACTGGAGCTCAGAGTGAGTGAGTTCATCAGTGTTAGGTCTCTGCAAGGGTGGGAGTTGGGGGGCTTTAATACTCCAATAGTCCCTCAGTCCCACCCAGACAAAATCCTTAGCCACAATCCCCCTGGGTTTCCACAGCCAGAAGTTAGGAGGACTTCTCTTCCTGTCACTAGAACCCTGGACTGGGGAGTACGGAATGGTGCTGGAACTCCTTGCTTCTCAGGGCAGACCTCTGCAGACAAGACATGGGCATGGGACCTAACCGTTCTGCATCTCTGCCCTTCCCACCCATCTCGATGTGGCTTCTTCTTTATATCCTTAGTTACAGGACTTCTATTCAACTATACTTCAGGCAGTTCTCAATGATGGTTATTCTGTAGTTTAGTTGTAATTTGGATGTGGTCCTGTGAGGAGGCAGGCACATTGTTTTTCTACTCTACCATCTTGACCAGAGGCAAAATCTTGTACATAATTGGAATGTACACTGGTATACCATTTCTAGAGATGTCTGACAAAATACACCAAAACCTTTGACTATACTTAGACCCTTTGACTATAAGAAAATATTGAACAAGTGTGAAATGGTGTATTTATTACAAAGAGTTGAAAATACACTATTATTCACCATCGAAGTATTGATTGAATAAATTAAGGTACATCAATTCAATGAAGTAATTAGCAGCTTATAAACAGAGTAAGGTATAACTACATATCCTTGAATTTAAAAGGTCATATTGTGTGATATATACAATGTGATTGATCCATTTTATATTTAGATATTTGTGTGTGTTCATACCAAAGTGTTAATTATATTTGTCTTTGAGGAATATGGTTTGCAATGAAAACAAATGTATATTTAAACAAATTTCACACTGTTTAAATTTCTTCAATCATGAGTGCAATGTCATTCATATTAATTTTAGAAAAACTGAAATAGTAAAATTATGATCACACAACATAGGGATAACTACTGTTTTTATTGCCCTGTAGTCTCTGATATAATTTTTATGCTTATATATGTGTGTTTGGACATATTGAGATCATAGAATACATTTATTTTATAACTGGCATTGTTGGGTCTCTCATTTATCAATCCTTTTATTTTACATTTATTACTTTTGATGGAAAGCTCTGGTTTATATTGTGGGGAATGTAAGATCAGGAAAGGAAAATACTGAGAAGAGAAGAAATCTGCCACCCAAATACTTATCATTTACCTATTTTATTCATTCAGTGAGTATTTATTGAGGGTCTTTTATGTACCGGGCACTATTGTTGATGTGACAAGAATCTTCTGTTCTTAATGGAAACAGAAAATCATCAAAATTTATTTGATATGTCTGTTTAGAATAAAGACATGTTTGGTCTTCAGATGATTTAACAGGCATTTAGCATAGTAACTCTGTTAAAATTACTTAAATGACTAAGGTTTTTGCTCTCTTGAGTTTAAGGTCACATTATTTAAAATTTTTCCAGTGAACATATGCTCGCAAACCAGCTGAATTAATAAATAGAAGATAAATGTGTCCATCGATGGAAGAGAAGGGACCAACAGAAAGACACATGTAGTCAGAAAATAAATTCAGTGATCACCTTTGTTGCAGGTGCCAAAAAATTAAAAAGAAGGCAAAACCATATGGGAGAAAATTCAGAAGGTCATATCAAGAAGAATATGGTAATTATAAACAGATTCCCTTTCCTCACTTTGATATTCTAGATTGCTCCTTTTCCTTGTGTTGGGGAATTGGCTTCCCTGATGACAACTGCAGGTGCTGAAACGCCAGATGGAGCCTGAGATTATGGTAACTAGGGAGAGGCCATGGTCCAGGGGGAGGCTGTGGTCCAGGAACCAGGCAGGTCCTGGCAGGGCACTGGGGAAAGACAATGAGAAAAATAGGAACACTGAATTTCCAGGGAGTGACTGACACATCAAAAAACACAGTAGAAGGCCACTGTAGGTGGGATACAAGATGGGAACGATGTCTCCGGAACAAAGCAAGGGCTTAGTTACCAAAGCAGAGTGTGAGGCTCAGGAGACAGTGAGTTCACGGCTTGACTCCTTTTCGTTTCTGTTTACGATCTGATCCCAAATCTGCAGATGTGGCTTTCTCAGCAAATGGAGCTTCACCCTGTCCATCTGTGGCAACTAGCTTTGGAAGAAGCTCATTAAATAGGGTGGTTGCACCTCTCAGAAGTGTGAAATCCAAGAACTTAGAGTGAATTGGAAAATCATGTCCTTAGAGTCATACTTTCCTAAATCCTGTGATTACTACCCTTAATTTCTTGAGCCTTTTTTCTCCCCACATTGTGATACCCTTCTGAGGATCCTCTTTCCCTTTCTTTTCATTTTCATTTTAGATTAAAATGAAAATTACATTAAAAAGATTGTGATGGTAAAGATCATAGATTAGATCTTATTCAGATCAAATGCTGACAACTGCTTGTTCTCTGTGAAGAGTTTTAGGTAATTTTATTCTCTGCTTCAGTTGGGTCACTTAACTAGATAAATTGGATTTAATACCGAAGGCATTTACTCTCCCCAAACAGTCAGGACGCTGAGCCCCAGGGATTCCATTCTCACTCAGCGTGGGGGATGTTGGGGTGCCCTGAAGTTGTCCTGTGTGCTGCCTGCATGGCTCTGCGGAGTGACCTGGTACACCTTCATTCTGTAATTGGTCGAATTTAATTTCCCAAAGGTCAGAAGACTCTTGAATTATTTCATGTTTGTGTACTTTACTCTTGAAAAAAGAAGATGGCAGTCGATCTCTTTTTCCATTAATTCAATTTATCCTTTGAAATTGCTCAACTGATGATTAAGAAAGCTGCATTTGTTTTAAGTGGAAGGAGCTTAATTGAGTGTTGGTTTTGTTATAGACGCTATTTGTAAGTATGCAGAAATCAAATGCCACCAGCAAAGTAGAGTTCACTGTTTCCAGTGCAGTATTTTTAATTACGTCTTTTCACCTGAGCTTCAGGGCAAAAGTTTCACTTCTTTCCCTGCTCATTATTAGCAAAACCCACAAGGGCAGGGTTTTCTAATTTCATATTTTTAAGTGAATCTAGCATGCAAAGTATTCTGAAATGACATTAGATGTGTAGTTAAGATAATATCAAGGCTCCAGAGTTTCTTTATTTCACACATATCTTTACATCCTACCCAGACTGACTACCCTTCCTTCACAAGAAATACTTGACTGTACGATCTGAATGTTACTGCAAGTGTGTTTGCTTGTTTCTTTAATTTGTGTTGAGTGTGATTCTGTGCACCATGCAGACTTGCAAACATTTAAAAATTAATTAACCTGAACAAAATTGAATTCACCAATTTACATCCCTTTATAATATATTGGCTAAGACATTGAATAATAAATGAGAGGAAAATGGAAGTGGTGAGATTCCAAGGAGAAAGAACAAACATTCAGGACACCTGGTTTTTTTTTTTTTTAAAATCCCATCCCAGGATATATGACTATTTATTGATTTTAGAGAGAATGGAAGGAAGAGAGAGAGAGAGAAACATTAATATGATGGAGAAACATAAATTGGCTGCCTCCCACACATACCATGACCTGGGATTGAACCCACAACCCTTTTATGTGTGGGACGCTGCTCCAACCAACTCAGCACCTGGCCAGGGAAGGACTCCTGAGATTTTAATCCTCCTCCTGCCATTATTTTCTTCTGTGAACTTGAGTCTGCCATTCTTTGCTTTTGTTTTTCTGGCTATAGCAAGAGAATGATAGCAAGCCCAGGCAATGTTGCAGTAAGGATGAATGAATGCCTAAAATGTGCTTTGAGAGCCTCAAGTAAAACACACTGTGCCACATGTGAAAATGATTATTAGTTCATTCTTCATGCACTTTTTTTAGTGCTTGCCTTCTAGGCTCAGACTGCCAGCCAAGGCACCAATTACAGACGATGGGGCTATTGGTTCTTGTGATGTGAACACCTGTCCTGAGATAATTCATGCCAATTTACTATATGTGTCATATACCCTACAAATTGAATATCCAAAATACTCTCAGAGTTGAATAGTAAATGGCACTGGGTTTAAATGACAGGAAATAGACTCAATACAATTGCCCGGGCATCTGTGGCCACCCAGGCCTTTGTCCACACAGTCTGCTGTTGAAACACCAAGCCAGATTTCCCTCTGCTTTCTCAGAGCTGACTAAGGGGCCATCTGTATGGGGGAAAGTCACTGCAGAATTGCTGGCTTCTCCGGGACAGCCTCAGGCTGATTAATTCAGTCTTGCTAGGGCTTGGCAGACCCAGCTCCACACTGCTCATCGGATAAGACATTGCAACTGGATACAATTCCAGGGGCCTTCAGTTATTCAAAGAAATATTCATAAGGCAATTGGATGAGCGGCTCCATACAAATCATTGCCCTAAAATTTTCAGGAGAGAAAATTTCAGAGTAAAAGAGAAAATGAAACAGTCATATAGGTAAGTGGTTGAGGGAGTGAGCTTAGAGGTCAGACAGAAGCTGGTGTGAATCTTGGCTTCACTTTTACTGGCTCTGCAACTTCTGGCAAGTTACAAACTACACTTTCCCTGAACTTCAGTTTCTTCATCAGTGTCTAAGCTGGGACCACACCTAACTTGCTCACCATTATATCTCTAATGCCTGGCACATTATTCGGCATAAAATAGCTGCTGAAAACCAATTGGATGAATGAAGGTTTTCCTAGAGTCATTTTTATTGCCTGTTACATCCACTGATTTAATAGCCAGGATAGGCAACGGTGGTGTACAGCCATCTGTACCGACTCACTTCTGTGCTCTCCTCGTGGTCTCTATGGGAACAGCCTCTGGGCGAGGGACAGAAGAGGTTCTTCAGTGTTTGGACTGCTTTGCCTAAGGTCTCAGCCAGGAGGTTGAGCATGATGCTGAAGCTTGTTTTGTGCAGATCAACACTCCTCCCTCAAAGAATACATAGTGCTTAGCCAGGGCTTTGTGTTTTGATACATTTCACTTGTTCATATATTGGAATTGTGTTTATGTAGCATTTTGCCATGTTTCCCATGGCTTCCTTTCAGTTTAATAGCCCAACCTTCAAATAAATACAGGCCTGCCTACCTCCCCTGGGTGTTTTTGATATGGATGCACAAGTATGAAGTTTTCCTTTCTTTCCTGTTTTGATTTCATATTAGTCTGAATTACCTTGATGTAAATACCACCTATTTTCTATGGCCATATTCATGTCTCAAGTCCTTTGCGTATTGGCAGAAAAGGTGGAGAGAACAACTATTCAGGGAAATAGGAGCAAGGCTATGAAAACAGACAAGAGTACTAGAATGATGTCAGTCTCCTATAAATAATAGAGTTCACTTTCCATTCTGTTGTGTTTATTTTATTGTTCTTCTTCAGATAATGTCCATGCAACCTAAAAGACAAAAACCTGGTCATCTATTTTTAGGTTTTGTGTCACCCAGCAGAGAGCCTTGCTTTGTTTCGTGGACCCATTACTTGCAGCGAGGGCTGTTAACATATGTGAACTTAGAGAAAAGTGTCTGTCCTGCAATCAATTCCCATCACTGAGTTGGTGGTGAGCACAAAGGCATAAAAGGAGGCATCCCAAATCTGCTCCCAGAGCTCCTCCTGGAACAGGAAGCAGGTGGAGTCTTGCATCTCTTAGGAAGATCCCTTCCTGCAGTGTTTGTGCAATGCTTTCCTCTGTGCTTCTCTCTCACCCCAGTCTTCCTTACCTCCACCCAGGATCAGCCCTAGGAAACCTCTCTCTGCCACTTCCTACTAATTTACCCCATTTACCCATCACTGCCACTACCCGAAATCCCTGCCCTTATCTCGTTCCTTGACTATTTCAGTTCATTTGCACAGAAAATCTCGTTTAGACAGGTTCTGTCTTGCTTTCCCTATGCTCTGTCTGTACATCTCTCCAGAATATATTTGTCCCTGTTCTGCTTCTTCACAGCTCTGCTAAGTGGCACTGGGTGAGTTTTAGGGTTACTGTGTGAAATACAGGCTGGGGCAAAAGTAGGTTTACAGTTGTTTATATGGAAAACAATATAATAATTAATAAATAATAATACAAGAATAAACTGTGTTTCAGGTACTCATTACTATAAACCTCCTTTTGCCCAACCCTGTATGGGACAGTGGGAAACACCACTCTTTATTGATTAATTCAAGTTTTAAATTCAAGCTCTGCTACCTACTAACTTCTCCATGCCTCGGTTTTCACTTACTGATTTTTTTACCCTTTTAATGCCCTCTGATCTCTAGCCAGCACACCTACTTTGGCTGAAGCTAGCAGAAAGCCAGCTGATGGAGCATCCTGAGTAACACATCCTCCAGGTCTTGCCCAACTGTGTTACAGAGAACAGGGAAAGTCGGAGGCATGCATTGGAAGGCCAACCACTCAGCACTTACCATGTCTGACTCTGCGGGTGTCTCCCTTCTAAGCATGTCAGCTGCCTGGGAGCAGGAACTGCATCTTCTTTTGCTGTGTATTCCCTGCACACTACCTGGAATGGAATACAAGCTTAATAAATGTCTATTGGGTGGACTTGTTAATGGAGGTTGAACAGTATCCTTCTCAGGAAACACACCTGTATTTTTAGTTAAATGGGTCTGGACCTGTGGAGTCCATGCTACCAGAAATAGGTACTGATGAACGTGTACTGTGGTGGAGAGAGGACTGAAGAAAGGACCAATGAAGAACTATTCACAATTCTTCAAAAAGCCCTACTAACCTGGACAAAGGGAAGGTTAATTTTGATAGCAAAAACAAGAATGAGATATTCAAGAGGACAGGACGTCAGCAAGAGAGAACTGGGCAGCGTGGGGCTGTGCCATGTGCCTGGACAGACAGACATAGTGTAGCATCAATTCCTGACATTAGAGATTAGTGTAGGCACAGAGGTACTGCCAGGAAAATAAATACACAAATCACAAAGCTGCTATCAAAGGCAAACCCATATTTAATTTACTTTGAAACATTGCCTTGTATCCACCATGCAAGCTGGCCTCTCCCTCATTTGTTTCATTCTTTTCCCAGCAAAATATTTTATCCATACTTAGAGTAGTGGCTGACATGTGAAAATATATTGAGTGAAAGTTGTGTACAGGGAAAGGGAGTTGTAAGCGCAGAACAATGTCTATGGGTAGCTTTCCTTGAATCCTGAGGCTGGAAGTGTAAAAGCATGTGTAGCAAGCAATTCTTTTGTTCTGATCTTTCCCCGTTTAAGAACAGGAACTTTGTGTCTCTTTGAAACACCAGGGAAACAGTCACCAGACACACATTGCTTTGACCTTTACAGGGATGGCCAATTTAGTTTAGGAAAAGGTGAATAGGAAAATTTAGGTTTTCGTGGCCTAAACACATTTTTCTTTATATCTGTGGCACATTGTATACTATATTCACTAACTAACATATTCCCTTTCTTTTTTGCCAAGTAAACCATATACTTCTCATTCCCTCACTTCCATTTTGGTCATGTGATTTGTGATAGCCAGTGGACTGTGAGCAGATGTGACATATTCTACCTCTTGTAACTGGAAAACCGAGCATTTGTGCTGCCTGTCACTACCAGAACCAATCAGTAGAGACAAGGATTGGATCTTTATGGGAGCTTTATTCAGATGCTGGTGACCTGAGAGGGTGGTGGGTTATGTACCCTCTAAAACCGTCTTTACATCTCATTTTAAGCCAACCTTTTTATAATGAGAAGAAAGTATAGCTAAGGGGTTTGGGAAAAAAGTTTAATCAGATAAGAGTTGCAGTTGCACTGCAGTTTTCTAATACTTCTTTATTTGTTGACTGATAATTCTTTATCTGCTTCACAAATGTTCCTCCCTGGAACACACTGGCTCAGGTACCATCTCCAGGCTTGCAGACTCCCTGAGGCACAGTGGCTGACTTCCTTGTCGACCTCCTGGAGTCACATAGGTCATGAATTCCAGTTCCTGGAATAACAGCTTTCCACAAGCATTAATCACTTACATCTGCCAACTATGAATGAAGCTAAAATATTTAACTCTTGAGTTTCCTTAGCAACTTAGCAAAATATTTGAATATGCTTATTTAGTTTTGGTTTTGTACCTTTAGTGCACACCCTTTACTTGGGAAGAGCATGAATGACCCAGATAGTAATTTCTTCTTTTAACTGGGTTCCAGAATGAAGAAATTCATAGAGTAGAACTGAGTAAAACTGAGCATAACTTGTTAGAGTCACAGTTGACTTGCTAACCTCAGATAATTTGAGCAAAGAAGAAGTGTTTGGTATTATAAGCTAATAAGATTTATATTTATATATATATATATATATATATATATATATATATATATATATATAT
>PVKM010004395.1:0-50721 GCA_004027735.1 Carollia perspicillata
ACTTCTATAAAGTCACTAAAATTTTAAAGTAAGTGATATTAAATGTTATCTAATGTTAATATAAGTTTCTATATACGATTAAGATGCTTCTAGTTAAAGCAGGTCTATTTAATGACTGTATTTAATGATTTGAAAGCTTTGACCTAATATTTATTCATATTTATGGAATTGTTAAAATATAGGAATTGTTTGAATAATTTGTTATTTTATTGACTTATTTAATTTATGTTTCTTAAAAGTCTACAGCTTGAAGATAGGCCCAACTATTGTAATTACAATTCATGTAGTTAATAGTGTAAAACTCTAAAGGAAAAACCAGACACATAGATAACAGTTTTTCCTTCTTGAAAAGTTAAACTTGGATTATACTTTTGTGCAGGAAATAACTTATTTTAAGTGGTTTTTATGAAGTAGTTGCATTTCTAATTCACATTCTGATCCCTAATTACTGTCATTGGCCCCAGCTGAGGGCTTGGTTATTTCTTATTAGGGCCAGACTAACAGCCTCTCAGTAGTCTCCTTTCACCTCCAGGCTCTGCTGTCTTAAATTCAGACTTTGCACCGTGTGAATACGGGTTTCCTCATTCAAACGCTTTCAATGATTTCATCTGACACACAAAATAAAATTCGGGTATCTCCACTCTTAATCTGAACCTAATTCTCCAGTTCCAGATTAATGTTATTTGACTGTTTTACTACGCTCACTTCTGCACATTGTGCATACAGCTTATTTCCAGAATTCTGTGTGTGTGTGTTTGCAGTCACTTGAATTCTTTCTTTTATATATTTTTGCTTGAACTTCTCCCCTGCAAATGACTGCTACTCAAAATCCAATATATCCTATTTTTCATTAGTTTTTTTGTTCTTTATAGATGAGGTCATATGATATTTGTCTTTCAACAACTGGTTTGTTTCACTTAGCATAACATTCTCCAGTTCCACCCATGCTGTTGCAAAAGGTAGGAATTTCTTCTTTCTTTCTGCTCCATAGTATTCCATTGTGTAAATATACCACAGTTTTTTGATCTACTCATTTACTGCTGAACAAAGTAGAACCACAGACATGGAAACATGGAGGAGACTGAAAGTGACCAAGGGGGAGGGGAAAGGGGGACAATGGTGGAAAGAAGGGGGAGGGACTAGACAAATAACATGTATGGATGACCCATAGACATAGGCAACAGTGTGGGAATTAACTGTGGGAGTGGGGATAGTGTGGGATGGTCAGAGAAGGGTAAAGGGAGAAAAATTGAGACAACTGTAGTAGAATAACAAAAAATGATAAAAAATTCAATATATTCTTTAAGATGTATTTCAAATCGTAGTCTAAAAAGCCTTCTTCTGTTCTCTGAATCCATCTTTTTGTTTCTTATACTGAAAAATAACTTATAGCAATTATCAGTCTGCCTTGTATTGGAATTACTTACACATTTGTCTTTCTTCCCAACTAAAAGTAACATGTTCCATTTATTTTATGTGTTCCTCCACCCATCACAGAAGAATTGTTTGATAATCACTTCTAAAATGAAGGTTCTTAAGTAAACACTTAATAAAATTAAGTTATGTTAAAGGGTAAGAACAACCAAACATATGAAGTTGAGTAGCAAAGTTTTTCAAAACAAAAATCTGAAATTCCCATTCCTCTCAATAAGTAGGGTGGCAAGTTAGAAATATATTCTGAATTTTGATAACTAAACTATTAAAACCAACATATACTGGTTATGATATCTATCCATGGACATTGCTTAAAATCTAGTTATTTCTTAGGCCCAAAGTTCTAAAGCATGAAAAATGCAACCAAAGCTTCATATAAAATGAAGGTGCAAGTTAATTACTGTTACCTTTAGATATATAATCTAAAGAAATAATATATCAATAAAGAGGCACGTGGAGCTGGAGTAGGATGCAAATAAGTGCAATAGTATTCAAAAGAAAATTATTGGCTCATAAAAATATATCAGATTTGAGGGAGTTATTTGATCAAAAACAGAATAGTCTGAGATATTACCTCATATTTGTGTATACATATGTCCATACATGCATACACAGGTATGTATATTCATGTGTGTGTGTATATGTTTATTGTGTATATGTACTGCAAGTTTTAAAAATTATTGTGGCACACTGATTCACAATCACTGCCTTAGGTAAAACAAGTTCCTAAAGTTGAACTTGAAATATAATACTTTAAAAGGCTTTTTTTTTCATTTAAGGAGTTAAGTTCATTTACAGAGTACTTTCCATTTATCTCTTCAGAATCACTCACCATTTTTCTTGATTTTAGAGGAAGTGGTTCTCTATTGACCACATTAATGATCTCCCTTAACCTCTAATTTCTGGCAGGGTTCTTGAATCTGGCCATATGCTTTTCTAAATCTATTGGCATGATCATAAAATGTACTCTACTTAGCCCTAATGAAATGATGGATTATAAAAATGGACTTTGAAATATTGAGCCATTCTTACATTCCTAGTATAAACCTCACTTAGCCATTATATATATATATATATTTATTTATATTTATATTTATTGAGCTACTGGTTTCTATTTGTCCTGGGGTCAGCCAGGGGTTTGGAAAACTCATATGCTCAATTCATTATGTACCACAGGTGATAATTAGTGGGACACTAATGTTAGTGGATAATTAGTGGAACACATTCATGGGCATATGGTCAGAGATAACAAAATGGAAAACAGTGTTCCGAAGATTCTGGACCAGGATCAGGATTCTATTTTCAGATGCCATCACCAGCCCCAGTTGGTCCCAAGTAGTGAAGTCTCCCAGATACTTAGGTCTCCTCTCCAAGGTCTGAGAATGGTACACTTTTTATTATCCCTTCAGCCATGTCACTCTCCCCCAGATGTGGCAGTTGCTTCCAGACTCCAGATTATTTTGGCATCTCAGAACCAATATTCAGAAGTGACAACAGCAGCTTAGTAGCACCTCCCCTTGCAAACCTGATCTCTGTCTTTGTAGAGCTCCCTTTAAGACTGTAGATTGAAAGCTCCTCACACTCCTCTGCTCCAGCTGGAAGGTTACTCATTTCCTGAGGTTATCTTGCAGTGAGCTCAGTCTTGCTTCTGGCTCGTTAAATATTTCAACACTTGGATAAATAATTTTCTTTATTAAATTTCATCTATCGAGGAACTAGAGTTTCTTTTCTTTTCTTATTAAGTCATTTTTGTTGTTATTCTACTACAGTTGTCTCAATTTTTTCCACTTTGCCCCCCTCTGCCAATCCCATCCCCCACTACCACTGCCAATTCCCACACTGTTGTCCATGTCTGTGGGTCATTCATACATGTTCTTTGTCTAGTCCCTTCCCCTTCTTCCCCTTCTTTCCACCACTATTCCCCTCCCCTCCTGCCTCCCCTCTGGTCACTTTCAGTCTGTTCCATGTTCCCATGCCTGTGGTTCTATTTTGTTTGTTAATTTATTTTGTTCATTAGATTCCTCTTCAGAACAAACTGACAGTAACCAGAAGGGATGTGGGAGGGGATAATAGGGGGGGAGTGGAAAGGGGAAGGGCTCTCAAGGAACATGTATAAAGGACACATGGACAAAGCCTAAGGGAGGTAAGATCCAGGGTGGGAGGTGGGGATGGCTGGGGTTGGGCAGTGGTGGGGGTGAAATGGAAACAACTGTACTTGAACAACAATTTAAAAAAAGAAAAAGCAAGATTCCTCTTATAGGTAAGACCATATGGTATTTGTCTTTCACTGACTGGCTTATTTCACTTAGTATAATGCTCTCCAGTTCCATCCATGCTGTCGCAAAGGGTAGGAGCTCCTTCTTTCTTGTTGCTGCGTAGTATTCTATTTTCTTGAAAGAACTAGTATTGTCTGACTATAATTACACACTTTATTAGTCAGCAATAAACAAATAATTCACTCATTGGAAACAAATTTCTAAAATTGTTTGGTATAAAAAAAGTGTGGTATGGTCTATGAACTAATGAATTTTATCTGAAAGCTAGTTCGATTAGGACAGACCCAAACATCATGCCCTCTTTGTATTGTGATAAAATTGGCTAATTTATATACATTTGGAAAGTAATAAGATATTGAGAAAAATTACTATGGAATAATTATGACACATAATGGACTACTATGCCTTAAGGTAAACTCATTTCTGCACCAATTTGTTGGTATACTGCAGGTTATTAATTTAATGCATTAACTGTCACACAATATTTTTGTCCTTGTCAATTCTCAAACATGATTAATTCAATCACAACTTATAAGTGAATCTTGATGCAAGAGATTTTTTCCCCAGATCTTAACATTTGCAGAGCAGAGACTAGTACAACCCTCCTTGCCTCTTCCTCTGCCCTTTCCTACTCTTCCCTGAGGTGTGTACCTATGAATGAAGAGTCTGGGGACAAAGAGCCACCACTTTCTTTTAATCTCCTTCTCTCTCACCATCATCACCATCGCCATCCTCATCACTGTCATCGTCATCATTATTTTTATTGTCATCATCATTACTATTTTCACCTACTTGCCTTCAGAAAGGGTATATTCTACTTAGCTTTCATATATTTTGCAAGTTTGGGGGGCAGGTTCTGTTTTCTGAACAAAGATGTAGGAAGACTGACACTTTCCAGAATAATCTGTGACTGGGTAGATTTTAGTCTGGGGTGAATTGTCAGTGACCTATTTTTGTCACGGAGCTAAAGCCATGCCTTTCAAAAACTTTTTAAGTAATAAATGTACAATTGAATTATATTTAGATGTCTTAATTAGTTCTGAATTTTGGAAAAGGTATAATATTATATTTCTCCCTAAAACTTTCAACACACAGGACAATCACAATGACTCTCAACAGGCCAGGAAAAAGAAAAATGAGAGACTAGTTGCCAAGCCAAACAGCTTCCTTTGCATATTTCCATTCCACACTGCTGTTTCTGAGTGAATTTTCATTGCCTGATCATCTTCCAATGTACCTATTCTTTTACCTGTTTCCACACAGGTATTTCACCACTGGGGATGTTGCGGAAAAACGAACTCTTACACGATCTGGGGTGACGGAGTAAGCCTCTATTACACACGTAGGCCCAGAGGAGACAGCTTCCAAATTCTGGGCCCTGAGGAGGGGTCAGGTGGGCGGTTAAATACTTTTGCAACAAAGTGAGGAGGGGAGAGGTCTCGTGATACAAGCAGGAATGTGGAAACCAAGGCAGAAGCAGAGGGCGAAAATTGCCCGAGGCCAGGACAAAGAGATAGTAAGAAATTAACTGAGTCCGAGACAGAAAGTCAACTAGTTAACAGGTGGTCATCTGGAGCCCGGGAAGCCAGCAGGGAGTTATCAGAGGTCCAGAACAGATAGTCTGAAGCCGGGAAGCCAGCAGGGAGCCAGCAGGGGCTAATGCAGAGTGCCAGCTTCAATCTCTATGTGCACTTAATTTTCTACTACAGGGAAGTACAATGTGTTCAGAAGCTGTTGATGACAAACTTAGTACTGACTGTCCAGACATGTAAACTATTTTACCGAAATACTGTGTAAAAATTGTTAAGATAAAATATATCTTATGCAAACAAAATTATAATAATTCGTTAGGAAACACAAAAAAAAGCAAAGCAATCAAACATTTTTGATACTATTGGAATAGCAGCCAGCATAATAGGTCATTTCTCTCTTTCATTTCTATAAGTATTTGGATTTATTAAATGCATTACTAAGCTCCCCAGAGACACATATGCACAAGAATTAATTTGCCTAAAAACATTCCATTCCTTCACATAAAAGCATAAAAAGTTTTTCATATTCTATACTTACTAGGGTAAATAATTAGGCTTCTAGGTAAAATTTCCAAAATAACCAGGGAATCAGAAAAAAACATATGCCAAAGAATGGAAAAAGTAGGAAGATAAAAAAACAGGATATTTTGAAATACTGTTGTCATAGTATCTAAGGCAATTACCTTCAGAAGGCTGAGCTCCTTATCGAGCTGGTGCTAATTTCATCTAACTACCAATAGCTAAAAGATAAAAGATGCTTCTAGAAGATTCATCCAAACTGTATTTGAACAACAATAAAAAAATTATTTTAAAAGATGAGTCAAGGATGTGACTGTAAAAAGGAATTTTTTTGGATGGTGGGCTGCCCTGCATTCTGTCTGTGCTGGTGCTTGCATGAATCTGAATGTTAGGGTGGTCGGTGGCACAGGCTGTGAAAGAATTCACAAAGAGAAGCGCAGAAAGCAATTTTTTGATCTTTACTTTCCCAAGGGAGGAAAGAGCTAGGTGCACAGAAGTGCACCAGCAGCATCCCTGAGGGGTGGGGGCTGTGAGTTTTTAGAGTGTAATGGGGGTGGCTGTGGAACAGGATGCTTCACACAGGCTGCAGCTGGTTTCAATGTTATCTCTGGGAGAAGGGTCGGGTCCAGTAGTGTGGTCTGGTATGTCCTGTTTTGTTAGTTCTGAGCCTGAGCCTGCAGGGTGCTTCCAGTAACTTTCTAGTCCTGAGGATAAAAGCTCATAAAACAATTAGAGTCAATCATGCCTTATGGGGGCCAGCCAGCTCTGGGAAAGAGGGTCTGAGAAAGTGGCTTTTATCCTATTCCTATACATATACTGAAATCCCTAGAACAATACAGTACAAGAAAAGAAGTCAATTTTGCTGTGATAACTTTTTAAATAAAAAAAACTGTCCAAATCTTCAAGAATTAAAAAAAAAAAAACAGGTTCAAAGTTGATTACCCAGAACCCCCTACATGACCAAGATCAACTAAAGCTCAAGAAGATTAGAAAAGCAGTGTGTTTTACTGAAGGGAGTTCTTATGACTCAAGAGAATTCAAATATCTTTTTTTAAAAGATTTTACTTATTTATTTTTAGAGAGAGGGAAAGGGAAAGAGAGAAGGGAAGAGAAACATCAACGTGTGTTTGCTTCTCGCATGCCCGCCACTGGGGACCTGGCCTGCAGCCCAGGCATGTGCCCTGACTGGGAATTGAACCTTCGACTCTTTGGTTCACAGCCCATACTCAATCCACTGAGCTACACCAGCCAGGGCTCAAATATCTTTGTGAAATTTTAACATATTTTAATTGTGGATATCAGTAGCAATAACTAATATCAAAGGGTCTAATATAGTTTTAAAATATCTAAAACTCCAAGTGCATTTATGTAAAGGAAGGAAGACTAGAGCAAGCAAAAGATTATAAAGTAAGAAAAATAACCATTTTTTCATTTTCTTAAGACATATGTGAACAGCATTCTTTTAGTGATTTAGTCTTTATAACGGTTCAAGCTTTTCTTTGAAGAATAGCAGCATTCTAAATTGATTTAAAATAGGTAAGGTAAATAGATTTCTTATTTTAAATGTTTAATGATAAAATATTAACACAAGAACAAAACACAAAAGTGAACACACAATACAATATGTAGATGATGTATTATAGAACTGTATACATGAAACCTATATAATTTTACTAACTAATGTCACCCCAGCAAATTTAAAAAGCATCAATTCTATTTAAACTCTTTGAAAAAGAATGGGAAGAAAAAGGAGGAGAAGGAGAAGAAAAAGGAGGATAGGGGAGGAGAAGGGGGAGAAGAAGGAAGAAGAACACAGATATCCTGATACCAAAGTTAGAGAAAGATTTCATAAGAAAGCTAGAGACCAATATTCCCTATAAGCATAAGCACAAAAGTCCTCAACAAAATACCAGTAAACCCTGTCCAATGACACTTTAAAAAGGATTATTTACCATAGCCAAATGGGATTTATCCTAGAAATGCAAGGGTGTTTCAGCTTAGGGAAATCAAATGTAATACATAGAGCTCACCAATAGGACAAAGGACAACAACCACACGATCGTCTCCATAGATGCAGGAAAGCATCTGACAAAAATCCCACACCCCTTCATGGTGCATGCAAATGCACACACACACACACAGCCCCCAGCAAATTAAAACTAAAAGGATAGCTTCGTCAGCAAATGTTGCTGGAAAAATTGTATATCAATATGCAACAATTACCTTACAACATATACAAAGTTTAAGGTGTATGATTCTATTAATATAAACCTCTAGAAAATGCAAATACAGTAACAGAAAGCAAATTAGTTTGCTTGGGGATGGAGGTGTGAGGGTCAGAAGAGAGGGATCACAAAGGGGCACAAAGAAACTTTTGTGGGTGCTGGGTAAGTCCATTACCTTGTGGTAATTTCATATGATCATATGTAAAGACTTATCCAATTGTATGCTTTAAATATGCACAGCTTACTGCACATTAATTGTATGCCAAACACTGTTTCAGAGTCCAAACATGCATGCGTATGCATATGATAATACTCTGTTCTTTTCTCTTTATCTTTTCTTTGTATTAGTAAGACCTATAGGCTGTTTTTCCCCTTTACTCACTGGTTCATTTCTGCCTCAGGACATGGTTAGCTTCTGTAACTTGATGTTAATAAACGAGGTTACAGAAGTCACACAGCTATAATCAACACTGACCAGGTTCGGGGTACAATGGCAGTTCCCTTATTTAATGTTCCAAATAAACTTTAGGGCATAGGAAACACAGGTCTAATGGCCTGATCAGAAAACTGCTGAGTTTTGGTGATCCTTGTGGGAAAAAAAACAGAACAAAACAAAACAAAAAAACTCCTGCTTTTCCCTACTCTGTGCTCTATACAAATATTTGATATGTATCTGCCATTGTTTAAAAATTACAGCTGCTAAAGTTCAATATTGAAAAACATCTGTAGTTCTTGCTGGCATAGGATAATTTATTTCTTCTGTTTAAAAAGTACAATATCAAAAACACAGGAAAGGACTAAAAATACCTTATTCTTAGTTCTTTATTGATTTTTCGATATGTTAATGAAATACATATAAAATATTAAAATGAATGTGTACATATTACTCATTCACACAAAAATGTATGCACTTATTAACTTGTTTTGTCTTTATTTCTATGGCAATGGTTGTATTGAATAAACAGATTGGAGGTACTTTATATTTTAATTATCCTAGTTATAATTTAATATATCATATTAAAATATTTCAAGTTTTCATTGGTACAAACTAAAGGAGGCAAAATGAACAATTCGGCAAAAAGCAACAGCATCTAATTTTCTGTGCTAATAACTGAAGCTGCACGTTTAAAAAATGCAGTCACACTTTCTCTATTTTCCAAGCACACATTCTTGTCTATTCTTTTGTTAAATACAAACCATCACCTCTCCTACAACAATATACTGTTAGTACCTGATTCAATATACCTTTCGTTTCTTATCTTAATGCTTTTGACTGCTTAATCCATCACACAATTTTAAAAATTGTGTTCTTTAAAGCAAGTTTCTATTATCTCCTGAAGACATCAGATCCTTTATAAGTCCAGGAAAATATTTCTTATGCCGGTCTTAATTAACATAGCATGAGTACATTATATAGGTTTACAGTTGCTAGATGAAGAATATTCTGGATGATTTTTTGATATAATAATCTCAAGTAAAATATGAAGTACCTTCACATAAATGAACATATGTAACTAATTTTTATATTTAATCTCCTTTAGGAAAAGGTCTGCAAACCTATATTTTTCTTTTCTCCTTTTCTGGATTTGCCTTGCATGTAATAGAAAACTAAATATAGTCCTGTGAGATTATGAACAGATTATTCAAATAGACTGATTTTTTAATCATCAGTCCACCTTATTTTTCAAACATAAGTATTTGAGATTTTTTAATGGAATCAGTGATCCACATAATTTGCCCCTGCGAAAGGTCTCAAATACACTTTCCCAAGTTTTTATCCAATAAGAACTTCAGTATAATAGCATGTAAAATATATTTCTGAGTTGCTAAAAAATATTTAATACATGGTATTCGAACATTGAAAAATGGTAGCCTAGCCACTAAAGAAAAAGGACAATTCATGTCTTGAGGATTTAATTTTAATTAATTTATTAATTTATTAATAAATAAATTAATTTAATTAATTTATTAAAAACAACATAACAGGTTTGAATAATTTGGATTCTACTTATAACTACCTGTGTGACCTTTAAAAATTATTTCATAAATTAATTTACTCTCCTTATAAAATGTAATCTGTGTATAAATGTAATAAAGCCAGATTAGTCTGAACAGTCAAAACCTGTCTCAAAATCTCTGAGGATACTTATTAGTACTGCAGTTTCTCCAAATAGCTAAGCAGATGATACATTGGAGCATATATAGTTAATTCTGAATTCTCTCAGTAAAAATCCTGACAGACGAAATCTTAGAAACCAGTAAAATTTCGTCTTGCTTTTTTTGTATTATTAGAGATATTAAACATCTATTCATATGTTTAAGAGCCTGTTTGATGAACCGTCTTTTCCCTATTTCTCTATTTTATTTTTAGTCATTTGAACATTGGTTTATAGGCTTGTATCTGTAATATTTACATAATAGATTATTTGAAATATTTAATGTCTAAAATAATGTCTAAATTGTTTTGTTTTAATAGTTATGTTGAAGTATTGACTGGTTCAGTATAAGTTTATTTTTTAGATGGGAAGAATAGATCCAACTTTACTTTTTCACAATGTGATTTCCAGGTTCTAGTACAACTTACTTAATAATTTATATTTTATTCACTAATTAGTATGCCACTTACATGATATTTTACATTTTAATTGGCTTTAGAAATTTTATTACTATTTACTCTTGCATTCCATTGCTTTTTTGGTTTATTCATTAACCAGTATAAGAGCATTAATTAAAAGTTAGTTTAATATTTAATAGTGCTTGAGAAAGTGCTTTGTTCTTATTTTTTTGATTGAAGGGATAATATGAGGTTTATATATGCAGATAGTGTAATCTTGGTTTCTTTCTACTTGAAAAGATAAGGTTGTCTTGTCTACTTTTTTCTTTTATTTCTTAAGATCCTTTACTTTCTTCTCCTATTTCTTCTCTTTCTTCAGTATCTTTTCACAGAGCCCTGATGTCACCACATGCCTGATTCTCCCTAAGAAACTGTGCATTTTGGAGGCTGCTACGCCTTGTTACACACAGTTTCTAGTCTGTTTCTTCTCGTCGGAGCTGTGGACCACCAAGGGCTGATCCATAATTAGTAATGTGGCATTTATTTACACTAATTTCAGGGAATGATTTCATCTGTATTTCCTCTAAATTTTCTCATCCTCTCTACTCTTAGTCATAGGATCTTTTAAACTTTTACTCTGTTCCTTGCAATAAAAACTCTACTGGGATTTTATTTTCCTATTTACAGATAATTTTAAAGGTGTAATATTTTCTGTCCCCTAGTAGGAAGAAGGTATTACTTCCAGCAAAAGTTATTGTAAAAAAATTAATTTAAAAATTATCTGAAAGCATATAGTAAGAAGAAATAGAACACATTTATTTTTTATTTATCCCTATATTATAGTAAATTAAATAGTTAAATTTAAAGTGGTACACTTAAATTTTCCTACAGCTGTCTCAAAAGTCATTTGAAAAAGGAAGAAAATGCCTGAAAAATGGTTTATTTCCACTTTGAAATCCTTTTCATTCTTATCTCTGAGAAAAATGTAAAAAGAATGTTTATCTGTAACTGCATCTACCTTAAATGTGCCTTAACATTGCCAGTTTGACAGTTTATAGAAATTAAAGCCACTTCAAGTGTCTACTTTGAAACAAAGTGTAAAAGACTGTAGTCACCACAGGAGGAGAAAGGAACAAACACTTCAGCAAGCATGTAAAAAAAGTCATGTTAAAGTTTATTTAACCATTCATTTCCTTACACATATAGGAAATTAAATGCAAACAAACTAAATATAGGTTGTTAATCTAGGCCCCAGCAGTCTGTATATTAAAAAAAAAAAAAAACGTGTTATTGCTCCTTCAATTAATAGAACAGAAAAAGTGAGCTTATGAATAAATAAGTATATAAATATGATGACACTCTTCATTATATTTCTTAATGTAACATAATGTCATAAAATATAATATAGATAAATATTTTGTAGCTTGACCAGAATTTAATATATAGCAAAGGCCCTAGGACTGCAAAAGGAATATCCAGAAGAAACCTTATTTCTTCATTGATATTAAAGTTTATATGACTAATTTAATTACTATGAAATTGAGTTGTTTCTAAACTCTTGCTACTTTATTTCCCACTAAATTTCTCATTTTCTTTGAAGGAGACTATTACATAAGCACAAATAGTAATTAAAAAAACTGCTCCTTATTTCTAGAATGGGTAAAACAGTGAACAAAAATAAACCTATACATTAGGTAGTAAGCTATACTTCATCATTTATTTTCTTCTATTAAAATTATTAACATTGTTTAAGGATGTACATGTCCAGATTCTTCTTATTTATATTCTTGTAACACTTGGATACTTACTCCAAGTTAACTAAGATGAGGAGTGAGGAATTAATTCATTTAATACACCAAGACAGATACACAAGTCATATTTAGAAGAATATTTGCAGATATGTTATATCGCTGAGTAAATTCTCAGTAGCTCCATGTAAATATGCTCTCTGTGTGTTCATGTGTCCACACTGACAATTTGGCAAGCATGGACATCAACTCTTAATTTTGAAAGATGATTTTAACCAGACAACAATAATGCAACTCAACTCAAAAGAAAAACTATTGATTTTACTAGGTCTAACCAGCACTTTAACAATATCTTGTTTTCATTTTCCAAAAGTATGTTTAATAATTTATAAATTTTACAACAATGAATCATTAAAATAAGAATTTAAACAACATGTTAAAATCACGAGATATTTAGAGATTTTTATAAAAATACAATAGGCAAAAGGAATTTATTAAATGGTCATAAATGTATATTCATTTAATATTTAATTGACAAATATGGCCCTTCAAAACAGGTCTATAATCTATAGAATAGATATCTAAACATGAATATATTTTTAAATGTAGAGAACAGAATGTATGTGCTTCATGGTTATTTCCTGTGATGATTATGGAAAGTCATGAAGATTATATTGGATCCAGTCCCTAAAAAGAATGGATGGAATTTCAACAGAAAGAGAAAAACTAATGTTATTCCAGACTACAATATAATAAGACTAAGGATTTGAGCGTAATAAAAATGACAATTACAAAAGACACTGAAGGCTAAAGGACCCCAATTTCCAACTGCAAATGTTGGGAACCGCTCTGCCTGGTTTCAGGAGTTGTAACTGCTCCTCCCCACCCCCAACCCCATCACTAAGGCTGAGTGAGTGACCTTTAAACTGGGAGCCACTAAGGAGACAAAGCTTATCTCCCTGGCAGGAGCGCTGCTTCTGCTTCATCCATCTCTGGCCCCCAATGCTTGGTCAGTTGGTCAATGACCGGTAAGACCCCTCAGAGTGGGGGCAAACTAAGCCAGACACTATCACTTGGGAGGCCCTCAAGGAAGGACTTGGGGGGTTGCAGCAAAGAGGGGGTGATGGACCTCGCTCCCTGGATATTCTGACATAGCCTGAGTCTTCATTCTGTTTGCAAAATGTCTCCTAATCTCTTGGCTGCCTTACTTCCCCTGCCTGACTTAAACCTGAGACAATGTTGGTGGTGGGTACCGCCCTGTGCTGGAAAGGCAGGTTCCCTAGGGCAATCAGGCCTAAGAAAGAATATGTAAAATCCTATGTGAAATCTGCTTTGTTTAGAATGCTCTCAGTTAAATAAGGGTCCAAGAGAGAAGTGAGTTTGTTCCTCAGAGTTTTATGGCTCCTTAGCTATCTGACCCTGACTCAAAATAGGCCCTCAGAGTTCTTTGTTATCTATTGTTTGACCCTTAGTGCCTGACAATTATTAATGAATGAGCTTTACCTGTATCCCTGTGTGTTGTGAATCCAATAAATACCATTGAGGTAAGGACTCCTGGCCCTTCTCCTTTGAGAGATTGACCACCTTTCCTCCCCAAGCAGATCATGCCTTGGTAGCATTATTTTCATCCGTGTCGGCCATGGGGGCTCTGTGGGTGGAGCCCCCCCACATGCAAAAACAAAAACAAAACAACACCTTGGATATTAGGGTTAAGACCAAAGCAGAGGCTTTAGGACTGGATGACTGAAAGAATCGTGAAAGTGTTTGTCTAATATCAAAGATGGAGTTTTATTTCAGGGTATGTAAAATTTCAATTTCATATGTGTTGTATTTGAGAAGCCAAAAAGATCACATACTTGAGAATGTCCAGAAATTAATAAGCAATTAAATTTGCATCACCCAAGAAAGAATATCAGCTCTTTGCTTCTAGTTTGTTACCAAATCTATCTATAAGACTACATTTTTCAAAACTATCCTTAATTATTCTCAACATTTAGAACCTAGATTTGACAGTAATCTTTATGAAAATGATACTTTAGCTTCATGGTGAGCTAATGGAACACACAAAACCACAGACCAGTAATTCTTGTGTGTTTAGACAGATAGGTCTTAAGAAAGCTACTAGTTAGGAGACATGGCAAATAGTCCTCAGAAATGGAGGAGAATTCAGAGTGTGGGTTGTTGTGGAGTATATAGGAGAAGATGGTATTTGACTGAGTAAAATCAGCATCTTTAAATGTTTACCTAGCAGTGAACAATGTAAAAATTGGAGATAATTAATCAATGCCCTGTCAGATAATGAGCATGATAAAGAAAGAGGTGATGAGCTTACTCCATTTTAAATAAGAGTGGAAGTGAAATAAATAGCAGATCTAATAAAAAATTCTTCAGAAGAGTCAGGCCCAGTCCCTGTTCACTGAGTCAGAGAAAATACGAGTACGAAGAATTCAGTAGCCGTCTTAACGCAGTGGCTCTTCAGAGACCTGCATGTTCACTCTACTCCAACCACCCTCCCCTGTTGCAACACTCTACTCCATCACCTTCCCGAACTGCTCCACTGCGGTAAATGGTAAATTCAAAATTCCTCTTGGCGACAGATCTCTGGTTTTTCTTCTCATCTCACTTATTTCCTGATGTCAAACAACATAGGCACTTCTAATTCTGTATATGTTGACTTTTTTTCATTCTTCATTTTTAATCCTAGTCATTAAATATACTTAGGGCAACACATTAGACAGCATCTTGACAAAATCATTGACTTGGTATCTGTATTTTTTAAATACCATATAGTTTAAAAATGTAGCACTGGAGTAAACCAACTTTTCTCTACACCTTCACGCAGGCTACTGTAAAAAGTGATGTAATATCAAAACTTTACCATAATGAAGAAAATCAAGGCTTCCAACGCCAACTTTAAAGCTGCCTCACAATCTTTCTATGACCCTCAAATCTTATTTTTCTCATTTTTACAGCCATCAAATCTATATCAGTTTTTCAACATACCCTCTTAGGTGCCTCTGCTGCTCTAACTACTGTCTGATGGTTCAAATCTTTCCTAGTTGAAATTTTAAAATTCTCTTTTCTTCACTTTTTTTAGTTTTATTTTTATTGTTTATGCCATTACAGTTGTTCCCACTTTTTCTCCATTCCCCCACCTCCATCCAGCCCCGCCCTCTCCTTACCCTAGTCCATCCCCATATTGTTGTCCATGTCCATGGGTTGTACATAAATGTTCCTTCCAGCAGCTGTCAGCCTGTTTTATGTAGCTAAGCTTCTGTTACTATTTAATACCTTGGTTTATTGTGTTCATCAGATCCTCAAACAATGTTTGATGGTTTTTCCTCACAAAAGCATCAAAACTGTTTTTCACAGATTTATTAACTCATTGTTTGTACTAAGTGAAGACAAAAGTCAATCTTTTATTATATATTTTTTTTCAGTAGCTTTGAATAGTATTTATTGTACTGTGGCTTTCTTAAATATTGCCTCCTCTAATTATATAAACTATTTAGGCTATGCTCCTTTCCACAGTGCCTCTGTTTTTCATGAAATATTTCATATGATCCTTTCTTCTGCTTACATATGACATTGTTTCTCAGGGTCTATTTTAGATCTCTTTTTCTTTCAGTCCTTTTGGGTAATTGACCGTCAGGGCTTCAATAAATAATGATAAGCAAATTACACCCCTATTCATGGTAACTACCAACTAGTTCTCTTTCCTTACACCCAGACTTAAGCATTATATTTCTACTTGGGTTTTCACATGTGTTTCAGATTTACTACCTTCAGCATTACACTTACTGTTTTGCTCTTAAGCCCTTCTCATTCTGAGTTACCAATCTCTGTGAAACTTGCCTAACTTTCTATCTAAGTTGTCAGTACAAAAACATTAGTTTCACTTTAAAAACACCTTTATTCAGTCCCTTCCTTCTTTCTATGCACAATTTTTCATTCCTATCTTAATTCTTAGTGTTAAACTCACAAATTTATCCATCTTTCTTTATACCCATTGTCCCCCATCTATATATGTCTCATCTACATTGCTGAAATACAAAACACTACATAAATGTTTTTGGCAAATCAGCTAGCCTGTGAGTTTCTCCTTCTCAATCTATTCCCTATATTAAAATCAAGAAATAATTCTAAACTATAAATTACCTTTCAGAATCAACTCACTTTCTTTTACAATGAAGTGCAATCACCTCCTTGTGGTCTACAAGTTCATTCATGACTTGACCCTGTTGTACCCACCTAGAATTGTCTCCTTTCAGGGCTCACACCTGATATTGAACTTTCACTCCTTTGAATAAAAATGTAATTTCTAACTTTTGAACTTCCTTCCACTCATAGGATGTTTGTTTTTGTCTTCTTAATTTGTAAACTCGAATAATCCTTTAGGTCTCAGTGTTGGGGTTTGCAACTGGAGAACTCCTCAACCCTTGAGTTTGCACACATCCCTCTTGTGTGTCACAGTGTTTAGACCAATTTTCTGTAATTTATTTTTTCCTATATCTATGCCTTATGAGAATCTAAGCTACTCACCAGTCAAGAGCATTTTCTTTGGCATGGTATCCAAGGCATCTATGTCAAGCCCCATGAAAGTGTTCTGAAGGAATTTTTTAAGTCAACAAAATCACTCATTAGAGAGCACGTGTGTGCGTGCGTGCATGCACACACACACACACACGCCTGAAAGGAGCAGAAGGGAACAAATAAAAAATATATAATTTTCCAACAATCCTAATAAATACCTCATATTCCCATAGGTAAATAAGATTTGCTATACAGTGATTTTCCCCTGGAATCACAGGTTCCCAGAAGAGGAACCATCCAAATTTGTGGATCAGGGTGTACAACGCTGCTCCTCTATGGCAGCGGTTCTCACCTGGGCCTGCTTCTGCCTGTCAGCTGATGTTTGCAATGTCTGAAGACATTTTTGATGCCCACGATTTAGGAAGTGCAATGGGAGGATGTGGTTACTGGCATCGGTGGATAGAGGTCAGAGTTGCAGCAAAACATTCTATAGTGCACAGGGAAGCCCCCACATCAAGCATATTTCTAATTCAAAGTGTCTACAGTGATGAGGATATGTGGTGTAAGGACTAATGTTAGTATTATGTGCTGCCTTAGATGAAATCAGGAGGGCCCCAAATGGCCTAACCACAACTTACTCTCCCCACTTTGGCCCTGTGGATAAGATCCCATAACTAAATGACTCAAATGGATCAGTGGCAATTACTGATTATATTTAAGAAGCTGATTTCAATTTCCTGGCACTCTGCAGAATTATTCAAATGAGTAAATCACATTCTCCTGTGGGAACCAGGGGAGTACTGGCCCCTTGGTACTACAAAGGCTGCCTCCCACAGTGTCTGGGTGTTAACTCCGTTCCGAGTGTAACCCCCATGGGGACCTCATCCTCTGCGCTGTGAGTATGTATGACTAGTAAACTGCTGCTGACCTCATCTGTCCAGGGCTTAATGCCATGTGTTTGGCCACCCCATAATCCTAGTGTGGGAATTCCTTCCTCACTGATGGAGTGAAGCATTAGGGATCCAAATAGTTTGAGAAACCCTATTTTAATGGGAGCATGCCATAAATAAAGAATTATTGAAAAAGCAAGGGACAGTGCTTCTATCATGGCTTTAGAATGGAATAGGGTCAGAAGCCAGGGCTGGTTCCAGGTGTTTTCCAAGACAGACTTTTCATGGTTAAATGATTTTGAATAATTTGTTCTCCTTTGGAATCTATCTCTTCCAGGAAGTGAAAAACTAATAAGACTAGTTAAAATAGCTTTCTCAAAGAAATATTTGGTTTCTCCTCTGTGAGCTCTAGAGATTTGGTTGTAGAAATCAGATGATATGCACTCAGTCTAGACAACATATCACAGACCTGGTGTGACAGACTTGCAGCATAGCCATTAAATTCAGCATTTGGTTGTCACCAAAGATTAGATTCAATTTGAAAGACTCTTCCTGTGGCATTGGTAATTTACTTAAGACATTATAAAGTGATGGGGGTATATATTGAGCTGCACTCAGTGGCACTGAGAAAACTCTAGGAGTAGTATTAATAGCACCATTTTTTTAGTTCATTCTAAAGAATGACATTAGAAAATGGTGGAAATACATTGAAACAATTAATGTATTAAATGCTATAATAATTTAAATACATATTCAGTACTTTATAATATTAACAAGTAACATCTCACCAGTAATTATGTACATTTTCCAAAATAAATTTTGCAGAACATATTTCTGAGCTGTTGACAACTTCTATAAATTAAAATTCCATTATAAATTAAATGTGTGAAATGCTGAATTCTCTGGTCCCCACAATGAACTTAAAAATATTTTCAGTGTTATTTAACCTAAGCTTTCCCAATCCTATTTGAATAAATTTTTTTTTGCAGACTAACTTTTAAAATCCCAATTGTTACATAGAATAAAATATGTGAAATAGAATTTCAGTTGATTTTGGAATAATTATTTCTATATGTGATTATGTTCAATCTATAGATATGTGCCTTTATGTATAGTTTTATCTCTGTGTAAAACATTCCAAATAAACTTATATAAGCAGAGGGACAGACGTATAAAATATTTTAAAATATTTATCTATTTACTCATTCAACTAATAACACAAATGTGTTCTATAAAAACTGTAGATTGCTTCAATAAATATGTAAAACTATAGAAATGAAACTTACAAAGTCAGAATCAGAAAACAGTGTTTTATTTATATTTGTTTGCATTACTTGTATTATAAATATTTTTTAAGTTTTATAACAAAGTTTTATAATAAAACAAATTAAGAATACACTGACAGTAAGCAGAGGGGAGGTGGGAGGGGATACTGTGAGGGAAGGGGAAAGTATTTTCAGGAGCAACTATAAAGGACACATGGACAAAACCAAGGCGGGGTGGAAGCAGGGGAGGGAAGTGGGGATGGCTGGGGTGGGAGAGAGTGGTGGGAGGTAAATGCAGACAACTGTACTTGAACGGTAATAAAATAACCTAAAATAAATAAAACATAAATAAATTAGCCTGAGTATACTACTATGGAAAGATGTCTTATTATCAATACATTTCAATGAGTTACCCAAATTTGGCTAAGCAGAATATTTATACTTTTTTAAAATGTTGACATCTATTATTACTCAATTTCCAATACCAATTTCCTTATGTTTCTTTTACCATATTAACACATATCACTTTATATCCTGCTTTGTGTGAGTGCACACTTCGTCTTATGTGACACCATGACTGCAGCTTGTATCGCTTTATATTCAGTTTCTGCTCTGAGCAGGAGCCATGTTACAGCTAATTCTGCGTAAACTCAATATTGTCTCTTTGTCAATATTTCAACATCATCGTGAAAGTCACAGTCGATTTAGAATGTTCTTCTACAGGAGCATATAATAGCCTAGCAAATTTAAAACTAACACACACTTTTGCAATCTTTTAACTTAATGATATGAAATTACTTTTGGACAATTTGAAAATATTTTTTTCCTTGCTAGACATACGAGAAAAAGAAGTAATACTCAGAGATGTAGTTGGTGGGGTCACAGAGACCACTTAAAATGATCAAAAGTTGTCACACCTGTCAGAATAGCTAAAATCAATGAATCAGCAAGCAAATGCGGGCGAGGAACCGCTCGGGAAAGGGGAACCACTTTGGAATACTGGTGCGAACACAGACCGATGTAGCCACTAAACCTTTGAATTACCCCATTCGCAAAAATAACTCAGTAGAAACCCTTCATTAAGTAAAAATTTTATGAGATGACAGAACACATACTAATTAAAAGCTTGATTTAGTAGACTTCATCAAAACGAAAAACATATATGTTCTAAATGATACTTTTAAAAAGATGAAAATTCAAACCACAGACAGAATATATTTATAATATATATTTGTGACAAAAAGTATGTATTCAAAATCTCATATAAATCAATAATAATTAAGCAAAAGTTCAATACATAACAGGCAAAAAAACCCAAATTATTTTTACTAATGATATGCACAAATGGCCAACAGGCACATAAAGATATGTGCGACTTCATTAGGCAACGGTAATTAGACACTAGAAAATGCACATGAAAACCACATGGGATATTACTTCATACCCATAGAATAGTAAATGTTAAAAGGGACTTGCAATAACAAATTTTGCTGAATATGTGGAGCAATTGGAATCTTATATACATTGTAGGTAAAAGTGTAAATTTTAAAACCCTTTTGAGAGTCCTTATGCAGGCAATGTACACATATCACCACATTCAGTAATTTTAGTCTTAGGTATTTGCACAACAAAAATGAAAATATGTACTCCCATAGGACTAGTCCACAAAAGTCGATAGAGAAAGTATTAATTGTATTAAAATCTAGAAGATAAATATCAATAGCTGAAAAGACGAACACATATTCATACAAGAAGTGTTTCTCGATAAAAAATGAGAAACCACTGGTACACTTATCAACAAAGTGCACATAAGAAATCAGACACAAAAGTGTGTATACTCTGTTATTTCATTTGTATCAGTTGTTGAACAGGCAAACAGATGATTATGGTGACAGAAAGCACAGCAGTAATTGCCTGCAGCCTGTGGGAGGGTAGGCTGATTGCAAAGGCCGTAAAGGAGACTTCAGGTATGATGCAAATGTTCCACAAGTTGATTGGTACCATTTTCAAAAATCATTTGACTGTATATACAAGGGTTTATTTCTAGCTCTCTGTCCTGTTCCATTGGTCTCTATGTCTCCCTTTATGCCAGTAACACAGTTTTAATTACTGTAGCTTCTTTAAAAGTTTTATAATCAGGAAATGTGAGACCTGCAAATTTGTTCCTTTGCAAGATTGTTTTGTCTGGCTGAGGTCTCTTGAGATTCTATATGAATTTTCAGATGGATTTTTCAAACTTTGCAAAAATGCTTTTGAAATTTTAATAAAAATTGAACTGAATATGTAGACCACTTTGGGTAGTGTTCACATCTTAACAATATTAAGTCTTCTAACCCATGAAGACTTCCAATTCATGGATGGAAGAAACTGGATGTCTTTCCGTTTATTTATGCCTTTGATTACTTTCAGCAATATTTCAAACATGGTATACAATAAAACAAGCCATAGAAAGAAACAAGTCAATTCAATTAAACATACTGGCAAAGGTTTGCAGATAAGCAAAGAAAAACAGAAAAATTCATATAGGTAAATATAAAGAAAAATGATAATTTAAAATGTGTAAAAAACAAGACAATTTATAATTACATTAAAGAGTTGAGTGGGGCTTTTTTGTTGCCCTTGTGCTGCTGTAATAAGTCTGATTTTTTAACGATTGTGCACCACCACCATCTACCAATCGCTTATATAGCCAGCATCTATCTGCTCTGACTGCTCTCTTGCTATGGTGGATGCTTGAATATTATTAGTATAACTAATGGGAATTCCCAAATGCTAATGAGGTTTAATATGAGACACTTACTCTTAAACGAAAGGGGACCTACTTGTCAAGAAGCAAGCTCAGTTAAATAATAAATATTTAAACTGGTTTCTTTCACCAAACCATAACCCACGTGTCTTCAGGAAGCTAGAAGGCAAAGGGTTTATTCTGTAAATGAACTGCATTAAAAGATTTTCTGCTCGACCACCAGCTTACACCATGCACAAAAATAAACTTAAGATGGATAAAAGACTTAATTAAGTTCTGACAACATATAAGTCCTAAAGGAGAATGTAGGCAGGAAAATCTCAGGTATTCCACATGGCAATATTTTCACCGATATGTCTCTTAGAGCAAGGGACATAAAGAAGAGAATAAGCAAATGGAACTTCATCAAAATAAAAAAGCTTCTGCATGGCTAAAGAAAACAGCAGTAAACTGAAAAGGGAATCAGCCATATGGGAAAATATATTTGCCAATGACACCTTGGACAAGGGTTTGATTTCCAAAATATATAAAGAACTCACATGACTCCCATCCAGGAAGACAAACAATCCAATTAAAAAATGGACAAAGGCCCTGGCTGGTGTAGCTCAGTGGATTGAGCACGGGCCTGTGAAGCAAAGGGTCTCCGGTTCAATTCCCAGTCAGGGCACATGTCTGAGTTGCAGGCCAGGTCCCAAGTAGGGGACACATGAGAGGCAACCACACATTGATGTTTCTCTCCCAATTTTTTTTCCTTCCCTTCCCCTCTCTCTGAAAGTAAATAAATAAAATATTTTAAAAAATGGACAAAGGACTTAAGCAGACAGTTCTCCAAGGAGGACATACAGAGGGCCCACAGACATATGAAAGGATGCTCAGCATCACTAGTCATCAGAGAGATGCAAATTAAAACCACAGTGAGTTATACTTCACATGGGTC
This sequence comes from Carollia perspicillata, assembly GCA_004027735.1. Lineage (NCBI taxonomy): Eukaryota > Metazoa > Chordata > Mammalia > Chiroptera > Phyllostomidae > Carollia > Carollia perspicillata. The sequence continues at coordinate 22,660 of PVKM010004395.1, forward strand.
AGAATGGCCATTATAAGCAAATCAACAAACAAGTGCTAGCAAGAATGTGGAGAAAAAGGAACGCTAGTTCACTGTTGGTGGGAATGCAGACTGGTACAGCCACTATGGAAAACAGTATGGAATGTCCTCAGAAAACTAAAAATGGAACTGCTTTTTGACCCAGCAACACTGCTGCTGGGATTATACCTTAAGAATCCTGAATCACCAATTCAAAAGAACCTATGCACCCTCATGTTCAGAGCAGCACAATTTACAATAGTCAAGTGCTGGAAGCAACCTAGGTGCCCATCAGTAAATGAATGGATCAAAAAACTATGGTACATTTACACAATGGAATTCTATGCAGCAGAAAGAAAGAAGGAACTCCTACCCTCTGCGACAGCATGGATGGAACTGGAGAGCATTATGCTAAGTGAAATAAGCCAGGTAGTGAAAGACAAATACCATATGATCTCACCTATAAGTGGAACCTAATCAACAAAACAAACAAGCAAGCAAAATGTAACCAGAAACATTGAATTAAAGAACAGACTGACAGTAATCAGGGGAGGGGCAGAGGGATAATGGGGGCAAATAGGGGAAGATCCATGAAGGAACATGTGTAAAGGATACATGGAGAAAGCTAAAGAGGGTAGGTTCGAGGGTGGGAGGTGGGGATGGGTGAGGTAGGGGGCTGAGGTGGGATAAAAATGGAGACATTGTACTTGAACAACAATGAGGAAAATATAAAAATAAATACCAAAATGTTTTTCCTCTCTGATTTAACTTGGCCAATGCTAATCAGAGTTTCATGCTGAAGACATGTATCATAGTATCAATAAACAACCAATATCTGCAACCTAACCAGTCTCTGCTTCCTCTAAGTTAAACAGAGGTCATAGAATACAGAACCACTCAATGAACATCTAATATGGCTAATCAGGAGAGATGGAGAAACAAAAGCACAAAACATTAGGAACAAACAGAAGTGATTGTTGCTGTAATGGAAGACATCACTGTACAATAATTATGAGGAAATACTAAGTGAGACTGTGCTCATGAATTTGAAAAGCTCCACAAAGTGGCTCATCTAGGAAAACATTGGAAATAAAATTATTCCTATAAAGAAGAAAAAACAATAATGTGTAAAACTGGGGGGAAGGTTAGAGAACGATTCTCTAAACCAAAGTTTCTTGTCTATATTAATTTATGACACATACCTTCCATATTATCAATAAAAACAATTTAGTAAAAGCTGAATTCAGGTCTTCAAATATACATTTTAATATATCTCATATAAATCTTGCTCATTCTCTGTGAATAGATTTTGTTATGAGTGTTAATAAGATTTGTTTTCCCATTGCTCTTACAAATCAGCTATTGTTTTCTCCAAATCTATATGTTTAACTGTCCATACTAATGAACCGTTTCTTAAATTTTTATAAGAACATGCTTAGCTTCAAATAAGTGAACACTCAGACAAACTAAATTAGGCAAAATATAAAATTAATTAGCTCACATAATTAAATATATCAGGCTTAATCTGTACTTTGATACGGCTTCATACAGGACTTAAATAGCATTTAAGATCACAACTGTACAGCCAATAATCAGGTGTGCCAGAATTTAATCACAGGAAGCCCTGCTTCTTACCCTAGGTTTTAAACAACTACAATACATTATTTCTCAGACTCTTAGACATCAACTAAACACCTGATATTCATAAATCCAATCAGGACAGTGGTGGAAGGAAAGGTTATCACAGTACTACTTCACAGTGTAAAATAGTTCTTTAGATAAAAGCTTTGGTTTTTATCTAAATAATTTTTGGGATTTTTATTCAATTGGGTTGGCTCTATTTTCACAGTCTTCATTTGTCTGGCCACATGATGCTAGTAATAGCTCCTAGGACTATTGTCTCCCAAGATCATGTTCAGCAGGTAAGAGAGAATCTACATCCCAGCATCGCCAGCTCAAATCCTACAACTGAAACTAATTAGAGCAGCTTAAATCACTTACTCAGTCCTGAACCCGCCATGATCCTGAGTACAGATTATACTAATTAGTTTCAAATACTCAGAGCCCATTTCTGGTGTTTGGTGTAATAGAGATGGCTACAGTTCCATTAAAACATTTATGGGCTACCTCATTGGAACTGAAGTGTTGCTGAGAAATGACTTACTTGCCTACCACTAGCTTTCTAAGTTTCCCTCCCACCTGTGAATCTAGATGGAGTCATGTGACCGATTCTCAATAATAGAATGTGGGAGAATGTTTGTGAGTACCTGAATATGATTAGACTTTGTAAAATTGGGTTATTCTTGTATTGACATAAATAACTGTGGTGTTTACCATTCATATAATGCACTTATTTGCTTATGTTCTATTAGCTTTCCTGCATATACTAATAAGCAACATGGGTTAACCTAGCTTAATTTTCTATAAAGGAATATACTAAACCTATAGAATACATTTAGAAGGATTTGTCCTTTTCTGGTCACTTGACAGTTGTCAAGACACAGTGTATGTATATTGAAGATTTGTGGGAATTTCTTTTAAGACAGTTTAGGCCTTGAAAAATTTCTATGTCAAAATAGAAGGAGAAGGAAAATTGATCATTTTTATTTTTCAATTACTGTATCATCATTTGTCATACATGTCCAATATCTAGAGTCAACTTGGTTAACATATTTTATTAAAAGTTAGCCTTTAGCAAATAGTTTTTTGAAGTTATTGGCAGGTAGTATAATATTCTCTTTTAATGATTTTAATTTCTGTAATCGTATCTACATTTTCATTCCTAATGCTTTTTGTCTATTTTCTTGATTGGAGTTTTAAAGACCTTTCTCTCTCTCTCTCTCTTTTTTTTTTTTTTTTTGCCTTCCTGCCTCTATCCCTCGCTTCTCTTACCATTCTTCTCCTTCTCTTTCTCCCCCTCCTCCTCTTCTTCCTCCTCCTCCTTCTTCTTCTTCATTTTAAATTTATAACTTATAGAAACTGTACAAAATTTTTCAAGCTTCATAATTCCTCATTTCAGGTTTATCTTGCTACTTTCTTCATGCTAACATGAAATATATAGTTCTATATTATTGTAGTTGGATTTATTAACTATTTGCTTTGTGATTTGCCTTATTTGAATGTTATATAAGAGTTCTTTTTACCCACAAGTCATCAAGATATTTTTTATATTTTCTTACAACTATTTGTAGGTTTTATCTTTCAAATTTAATTTCTTAATTTATTCAGAATAGGCTTTTATGCATGGTCTCAAGAAAGAATAAAATTTTATTTTCTTTTACATGGATACCATTGCTTCAAATAAATTATTCTTTCATAAATTGATCTGTGATTTCAGTTCTGATATGTATGTATCTATTTTGTTTTATTTTGCTCCATTGTTATTTTTATCTACTCCTGGCACTATCTTAACTACAATAGCTTTTCAATATAGATAATTTAAGAGCCCCAAACACTATGAATTTTCTAAAAAGTGTAATATAATTGACATAAAATACTGTATAGGTTTAAGATATACATGTTGATATTTTATGTTTTATATTGCAATATGATTACCATTCCTCTATCATGTCATATAATTATCATTTCTTATTTTAGTGATGAGGACATTTAAAATCTAGACTCTTAGCAATTTTGAAGTGTATAATACTGTATTGTTGACCATAATTACTCTGCTTTACATTAGATCTCCAAAACCAATTCATCTTCTAGTTACAAGTTTGTATCCCTTAATATTTCCCCAATTCCCTCACCCCCAAGTTCCTGGTAACCATATTCTACTCTCTATTTTACCCTCATCCCCACTACCACCCACACAATAAACTAATGTTTTACAAGGAAGCCAAGAGCACTCAATGGTGAAAGTGGTGAAAGGATTATTTCTCTAACAAATGATTTTGGGAAAGCCAGATAACTACATGCAAAAAAAAATGAAATTAGACCCATATTTTACACCACTAACAAAAATTAACTTTAAATGAATGAAAGACTTAAACATAATACCTGGCACCTAAGACTCCTAGAAAAACAAAACAAAACATGGCAGTAAATTCCTTAACATTGGTCTTGGCAATGAATGTTAGCACAAACAACAAAAACAAAAATCAACAAGTGGTACTACATTAACCTACAAAGCCTAACAAGCTTCTGTACAGCAAAAGTAATAATCAACAAAATAAAAAGGCAATTTATGATATATGAGAAAATATTTGCAAAGCATATTTAAAGAAAAACTTATGTAGCTCAAACATGAAAACAAAAATACAACTTAAAAAAATGAACAGAGGAATTGAAAAGATATTTTTCAAAAGAAGACATACAAATTGAAAATAGGCACATGAAAAGAGGCCCAACATTGTTAATCATCAGAAAAATGCAAATCAATACCACAATGAGATATCACTTCCTATCTGTTGGTATGACTGACATCAAGAAGACAAGATATAAGTTTTGGCAAAAATGTAGAGAAAAGGGAACCCTTGTGGACACTTGGTGGGAATTAAAATTGGTGAAGTCATTATGGATAACATTATAGGAATTCTTCAAAAATTAAAAACAGAACTATTGCATGTTCCAGCAGTCCCACTGCTGAGTATATATCCAAAGGAAATACAAACACAATATTAAAAATTATCTGCACTCCCATGTTTATTTTGAAGCATTACTTGCAATAGCCAAAAATAGGGAAACAGTCTAACTGCCCATCAATGGATGAATATGTAAAGGTTATATGGTGTATAAATATAATGGAATATATTTAGCCATGAGAAAGAACAAAATGCTAACTCTGCCACTTGTGACAACATGGATGGGCCATGGGAGCATTAAGCTAAGTGATATAAGTGAGAACGAGAGAGAAAAACACTGTATGGTATCACTAACATGTGAAATCTAAAAATGCCTAACTCACAGCACCAAAGAGTGTGGATTTAAATCTTATCTCTACAACTTGCTTGCCATGCAACAGTAAATATGCTATTTGGTCTCCATAAAATATAATTTGAGGATTTGGTGAGGATTCAGTTACTTTACATATGTACGAGAAGTAAAAAATGGCATGACATGTGACTAAATATATTTTGATAACAATGACATCTTGATATTGAGTAGGATGTGTACTCCCTAGCTTGAGTTTCTTCTGAAGGAAAATCTAAATATTCTTGACGCTTTATTCTTATAAATATTAGAATGTGTTATTTTCCAAACACAAGAACTGACTAGTTAAAAATATATTTCTATGGACAAAAGGAAATATATTCTCAACCAGTTAGTCTCATCACAGAAACATTCACACGATATTTTGCAAAAAGAACCTGTGACAACTTGTTCTGCTAAAATGATATATGAAAATATTATTTTTCTGTAATATTTGTGTGTCAAAACTTAGTTGATATAGTTATCAACAGACAAATTTTAAAGACAGATGAATGCATGAAGTGATTGGAAGGACATCAATTATTTGAAAATGAAGACATTCATTAGATTAGTCATTCTAATTTGTATTTAGTACTATAGAGACAGTGAACTTAGTATGGCTAGCTTTCTACTTATTACCTGGACCTAATATACTTACTCTACCAAGGAGATTATAATGATGCTTTGAATACCCAAATTTCAGTGTCATCTCATTGCTGTGTCCAACAGTCCTCAAAATATCTGAGTATTTCCCTTTCCCCAGTGTCCAGTTATCCAAGAATTAGCTGTAGGTTCATTCGGGAAAAGATGATGCTGTGAGGTCCTTCCTCCTGGCCTGCTGGCCTCCTGTCAAAACCATGGGGTCAGGACCTGGACATTGGGCAAAGTTTATGGTGTTTTATTATGATGATTGCCTTCGGCCTAATCATAACCCATCTTTGATTTCTTATGATTACAAAAGTTCAGTAATGTCCTTGTTGGCTGCCTGGTTTTCCCCTTTATTTTGCCCACTTTATTCAACTAACAATCTCCAGAAGTATATGGCTTAGGCCAATCAGCTGCCACTCTGACTTTTCTACACATTAAAACTACATCAATCTGGTTTTGGAGATTGAGTCACGACCACCTGGCATCTATTGTTTTAGGGTTCTATCACTCTTTGCAGTGAGCCTAGTTCTCTGATGGCCTCTCCTACTGTCTGTAGAGCAGAACCAGGTTCTTGTGCTTCTCTCACTACTGCATTCCCTGTGGCTTTCTAACTGATGTGCTGCGTGGGACTTCCTTCAGAACACAATCCTCTTCACTGTCTTCTGGCCCTGTACAGTACAGCCACCCCAGTTTGCCCAATTTCCTTAGTCTTTTATTCTCTTCCTTCACCATCTCCACTGGCAGTTATGGTATTTTGACCTCACTTTCCATGGGTCATTGCTTGTTTGATGCTTCTAGGAAACATCCTCACAGCAGATGTGTACCACCTCTTGGAAATCTTATCAGGCATTAAATCTTATATCTCAGGAAAATAGCTACAAATCAATAAACTTTTTCTTATATCCTGGTCCCTTGGAGCAAGCAACCTTGCTCTTTAAATTTCTGACACATTGCTTGGGTTTTCTGTATGCATGTTGAAAAGAAGATCTTGGTGTGCAACCTGTAGGGCCCTTGCTCAGGTTTGAGACTAAAATGTTGGAATTTGAGGAGTGTGCCTTATTTTTATAATCTTTGCAAGACAGCATATTCTATTTTGTGTTAATTTTTCTTAAATATTTTTGTATTTCAGAAGCAAAAATCATATTGACCTGGAGTTAGCTTTGTGGGAAGGGTTCCACCCACAAACTAATTTATTTAATTACCATTGGATTGCTTAAGTTGCCTTCTTTTTGTGCAAATTTCCATAAACTGTTTTTCAAAAAATATATCTAATCTAAATGATCAATTTTATTTGGCAAGGTATTTATAAAATTCTTTTATTATCTTTCTAAATTCTGTGAAACCTACAGAATTTTGTGAAAATTACATTTTACTCCTGAGGTTAGTAATTTGCATTTTCTCTTTTTTCCTAGTCTTTCAATGATTTGTTAACTTTGTTAAACTTTTAAAAGAATAGAATTTTAGATTTGATGTTTTCTTTATGTTCATTTTTTCTATTTCACTGATTTCTGTTTTTATCTTTACTATTTATGATCAACCACTTTCTTCAGATTTTGAGTTTTTCCTGAGATGAAAACTCAATAATTTCAGTTCTTCTTATATTTTAATATAGGAATTTAAGGATTAGTAAAGGTAAGCACTATTTTATCCTATACCTTTTGTTATATTATATTTTCTTTATCCTAGAGGAAGCAATTCCAATTTCCATTGTTACTTTGAACCATGTAGTATTTATAATTATGAGTGCTTAATTTTCAAGTAGTTGAAGATTTTCTAGTTTTCTCCTGTTTATTGATGTCTAACTTCTTTCCTGTAAGGAAAGGTAGCAGAATCTTATGATGTTAGTGTGCTGAGGCTTTCTTTATAACCCAGGATATCATCAATACACATACTCTCATGCTTGTAGGGCTCCATATAAATTCATTTGATCAAACTTGTTAATTGAATTTTAAACTTGTATAATATTTCTAGGTTTTTTGTTTGTTTTATTTTTTGTTTTTCCCTGCTGCTTCTTTCACTATTGCAAAATATTGGCATATTTTCCAACACTGGACTCGCTCTCTTTTCTTCTAGTTATATCAAACTTCCTAAAATAGGTACCATTTCTAACTTCTTGAAATAGCTATGTAGACCACTAATTTTTCCCCAGCCATTCTTCTGCTAAAATTTAAGGCCCTAATTTTATTATAAGCAGATTTGGACGTACCCATCAAGTGGCATCATGTCGTATTTGTGCTCATTCAGCACAATCCATTTTCTAATTTCTCGTGTCTTTTCTTCTTTGACTTATATGTTGTAATAATTGTACAATTTGTAAATATTCTTAGATTCCTTAATTGTTATAATTGTTATTGATTTCTAGCTTTAACCCAGTGTGCTCAGACATTATAAAGTATACTATTTCTATTTGAGCTTTGTTTAAGATGCTTATGTGGCCAATAGATGGGTAATTTTGATGTAATCCAGTATGTACTTGTAAATAACTGAATTACTCATCTAGAGGAGATATCTATATTTATGTATCTATTTATACCAACAGAGATATAGAGTCTCTATCTCTATCTATCTCTATCTATCTATCTACTCTATCTACACCTCTGTCTTTACATACAAACATACCTATTTCTACATATATGCTATTTTATTTTATTTTTTTATTTATTTTAGAGAGAGAGGAAGGGAAGGAGCAAGAGTGGGAGAGAAACATCAATGTGTGGTTGCCTCTCATGTGTCCCCTACTGGGGACCTGGCCTGCAACCCAGGCATGTGCCCTGACTGGGAATTGAACCGGCGAACCTTTGCTTCACAGGCCCATGCTCAATCCACTGAGCTACACCAGCCATGGCCCTATTTGATTTTATTAATCACCATATTTAAAGCATTTAGTTTTTGGTGAAATTCTCCATCTTGACATTCAATCTCTTGAATATATTCTACAAAGTTATTTCTAATTGTATATATAACTGCTTCAGAATCTGATTCACATCATGGTCTGTGTCTCACTTACTTTCTCTTAATTTTTAGATATTCATTCCTCTCCTTTTTAATGCTTTAATGGTAGCTATTATATATAAAGATACATGCTCCACGTGATGTAATCACGCAATCAGTCCTTCCAGAATGATTCATTTGTTTTTGTTAGGCAGTTAGAATAGGAGCAGTTCTTTTTCTTCTAATCAGAGATTGAGATTATTGGGCCAATATTCCATCTCTGTCAGCACTGATCTATTTCTGGTATACTTATTCACTGCGTGTCTAACTGAGGGCCTGTCAAGTACTTCAGCTGTAAGCCAAGTATGGATACTAGGCCTCTCTCGTAGTGGTCCCTGAGCACTCATTTTTGTGTCTACAGATCAGTAAAATGGACTAAAGCTCTGCTTAACTTTCTTCCTCTTGTTATAATGTTCTGCTTGAGTTTCTAGACTTCTCATTTTCTTCAGCTTAATCATTAGCAAATACCTTGAGGGAATCAGGAGGGAAAATCACATGTCAGCAAACTTCTCTTCAGTCCTTTCTTAACCGGTGTATTCATCTCAGTCCCTCCCCGCCTGGCTAATGCTGTCCTCCATTATTTTTTCTCTAGGGGAGTGAGACTGCTGGAAGCTCTAGATGCCTCTTGTGGCTCAGTCACTTGGCCCAGCACCACAATGTAATGAGTGAATATATCAAAGTGAAAAAGCGGCAGAGAACTTTTTCCACAATACCTTTTCTTTCATTAGGTATCTTTTATGCTAAAATGTTGACTACCCTGAATGTTCTCTGACACCTTTAACATCATATCTTATCCAAATAGCACCACCCTCCCACCCCACCGCCTGGTGCTTTTTTTTAACCTAGTCTTTCTAATACAGAAAATTTTCCAGGAAAAAAATAATATTTTTTTGGAAAAGATTCATAATAGCTTCTATCATGTGCCATATACCATTTTCAATTAAATTTCTCAGATTGGAATTACCCTACACCAAGTGGGTGGTATAAATTTGATATCTAAACCCACAAAGAACCACCTTCTTTTGCTTTGATATAATTTTTTTTAAAAACTATAATTTCATGAAATCTGTAGTTCTATTCTGGCTTCGTATGAGGTTCTCAGTTTTTGATACTCACTTTACATGTGCCCAGTGTCTTGTCTCTAGGCCTCTGTTAATGTTAGCATTCCAGCATCCTGCTTACGGAACATTAGCATAGGCATTCTTCATTGACCTGCTCCACCTCAGTGACCTTGAAGTGCTTTTGGTTTGCCAAGTATCATTATTTGTGGGCTTTTGAAGAAGTCCTTCTAATCTGAATTGCATGTCATACTGAATTATGTATTATTCTTTCTTCAGAACTTGTTTATAAATTCATTGTAATTTTCTGAGAGACATTCCAATAAACCTTATCTACTCTGTAAATCAGTGATGCAACCACAGCTGAAAAAAAGAAAAGTTCGAGTTTGAGAGTCCAGAAATAGTACCTAATACAAGTTCCTCAGCTTGTATATAGTTGCCCAAATCTGTTCCAGTAATATTTTATCTTCTAGAACTAGAAACCAAACTTATTTTTTCTGGTAAAGGTACACTTTCTAGGTGGTTTAATCCACTTTCCCGGGACAAAGGGGCTATATCAGTGGTTCCAAATAATTTCTAATATTTTTCCTCCAACATCCAAATGTTCAATGACCCATTTTAGCCAGGGTAGCCAGGTAATGACCTAACCTTATAAAAGTTTATTTGATGACTGCTTAATATCTCTTCAGAAAGTTACCTAATTTCTTAATATTTAAAAATTATCCATAATTATTTATAATAATTATTAATATCAAATAAAATTAATTCCTAATATGCATGAGAAATATTTTTTGAAAATTAATATTTTTTAATTTTAAAGAAATCATATAGTTTTGCCTAGCTCTGATTTTACATTAAGTTCTTAATAGTTTTCCCTGTAAAAGATTATGATTCTGATCACAAAGCAGTTTCTACCAGCTACCTTTCTCTTTGCAAGTGTGTTCCAAAGCTCCTTGTTTTGTTGATAAAGTTGTTTTCCTTTGTTTGAAAGTCTGGCTATTATTGAAAAAGATGATATTTGCTGTTTTAGGATAAGACTTTTAACAGTAGATGACAACAGTACTTTTATAATAATTTGACATAATAAATTAAAGAAAGAGTCATTTTTAAAAGATTCACTTCTGTAAAGAGCCAGAATTCTTATCAGTACTCTCAGGAAAAATTCACCGTAATTTTATTTTTATTAGTTCCTTCACAGGGAGCACAACTCTTCTCCAAACATCTTTTTTTTGTAAGTTTCTAAACCCTAGCTCACATCTAAATGACCCCTACCCCACCTTCCCTTCTGAATTTATTTTATTCTTTTTAGAGAATGTTCCTTTGTGGCTTTCCAATGTAAATCAGTGTAGCATTTCTGGCTTCAATATTTTACTTTTACCCATTATTGAAACCTGCTTAAGAAAAAAGAGCAGTCTTATCTAGCAAAATCAAATGCAAAGGTAATTTGTTGGGATATACAAGGAGCTCTATATAGTTACCAAATAATAGTATCACACATGCAATCACACATACATATACCACAGAAACATATTGATTTTTACACTGTGATCACCGATTTTCTGTTCAGTTCAATATCCTTACATATTGTAGAGAAAGCTTTTATTCCCAAATTAACAGTGAAAAACATGCCCATAAAATGTTTGTCCAGACATTTGTAATGCTTGTATTTTTAAATCAATATCTTGGTTACAAAGAGCATTTGTTAATAAAATTCTCAGATAATTACTTTATTGGTAAGTGTTTGCAAGCAAAGTATAAGTATACATTTAAGAAACAAAAGCAATTAATTTGCCAAAACATTAACATCTTCTCCACAACAGCTATATGGTTAAGAATGAGGTTATTATCATTTCTTCAAACAGATGGCGATTATGGATTTGGAACCATTAAAATGTATTCTTTAATAGCATATATTTCATTTTTCAACTTAATGTTCACTTGCTGACCCAAAATAGTTTTGTACACAACTGCTATGTAGATTCCTTAATATGTTTATCTATCATAGAAGCCTCTGTAGCCATATTCTTGTAGATTTCTTGTAGAAGAAGAAAAGATTTGGGCATTTCGGCATTTTTTATTTTCTTGTTTTATTATGATTGTTACATTTATACTCAAATCACACTATTTACTAATTTAAATTATTTTCAAAATATTTATAATTTCATCTTAACAATCTATATGATGTTGATTGCCTCATGCTATTATTACTAAAACACTTCTTTCCAAAGATATACAATGTTCAGCCTCACCTCCAATTACTTAGTAATAAGGCACATATTTCCTTATCTGACAATTTTCTATTGATTTATTTACTCAGGATTACAAAATAGTAAGTTGTAATTGGAATGTTATGTTTAAAGAAAATGAAGAGTAAGGGTTTATTATGTAGACCATATAGAATACAGCAGTCCATGTCAGGCCAACACTCCCCAAAATAACAACTAGAACATTTGGGGTATATGCTTACAGTTTTACAAGCACTAGAGAACTGGAAAATAACTTCAACTAGACAGTCCAAAATACAAGAATAAGGACAAGTGTTTGGAGTATAAGCTGCTGTTTCTTACTTTGTGCCTTGAAAGGACTTTGTTTTGATGCTTTCATGACCGGGAGAGATTTTGCAGGCAAGGAGGCACTTGTGTGTGAGTTCAGTTTGCAGAATATTCTGTTTCCTGAGCTGGGTGCCTATTACATGCTTGCCTTCAGTTTTTTAAAATTCATTGAGTTCTTCACTTACGTGTTTTCATTCTCTTGTGTGCTTTTTTTTTCACTTCAATTGAATAATTTAAAAAGTAAATGAAGAATAGCATCAAAATACACAAAGTAGAAAATTTTGTATTTTTATGATATCTGGGAACTCACTGAGTTGAGAAATGGAATGAGGCATAATTTAATGGTGTTTGCAAATAACATTTGATTGAATATAATTGTGACATGGTTTGAATGCATTCATGAGTGTCACTGTTTAATTTTCAGTAATCAAAATTGTTTAAAAATACTGCTTTCACAGTGACAAGTTCAGCTATTTATACAGCTAGCTGCTTGGGCCTTTCTAGATTTACTGATGAATTTAACACTGTAGCTCGTTAATCCAGCAGACCAGCACCTCTCATTATGTTGTGACATTATACCAAGAGTGATCTGCCCTCTTCTGATTGTGGTCTCCGTTTAACAGTGCTCTTGTGTGACAGCAGTTCTCTCATTTCATCATCTAGCTCAAATCTTAGCTTTGTCACTTTTTACATGTTTGATTCTCATCTTTTCATGTCCATTTAGGCTAATGCCAAAATTTTCAACATAAGGAAACTTTTTTCAAACTAATGATCTTCAACTCATGGAGGAAAATAAAAAAGAACTTTCCAAGTGACACAAGTAGAAAAGAATTATGCTTTTAATGATAGTGGTATAACTTATAAACCAAGTTATTTTTCACAGGCTTATCCCAATTTATAAAGTTCAAGTCCCAAATCAGTTACTCTAGTTTTCCTAGAAATGCATTATGTTCTGCTCAATGGAGCCAGGAAGTAGTGCAGACCAAACAACCTCCCTTTCTTCAACCCCAGGGGAAAATCTTCCAACAGGGCCCACAGAGTCTAAACAAACCTGATTTTCAATCAGGACATGAAGGCCATTGACAAAGGCTTAGCTGTTTCATTAAAACAAAGTGAGAATAAACTCTCCTAGCTTTTGTTCATCATGATTCATGCAATCATTAAAACCTAATACAGAACTGAGTCCTCCATGTCAGACAATCTTTGACAAGGTAAACTGTAAATTAGTTACAAATGTGATTAATTTATCTAAACAGTACTCATATTGAAATATTAAAGCAGGAAGAACTACATACCATCAAAATGATCATGCAATGCTATGAAGACAATTGAACAAGAGAAGCCTGTCAGGCAGGGTGATGTAAACTGGGGACAGTAGTCTAACCAGGAACCCCTTCATCTAACTTCTCCCATGCAGTCAAAGCCACGTAATTTGTCAGTGAAGTCAAGTCAGGAGCAATATTCAGAACATCCTATTTCTACCTTTTTGTAATGACCAATGTGGTTTGCCAACTGTATAACTTTTGCCTGGAGGGGATTAGCACTTTTTCCTGGTTGTAGCTTTTGTATGTGGAGTAGGGTTACACCTTTCAAACAGTCCTGAAAAGAACTAGCTCACTTACCCTGACTCTGAAAAATATCAGGCGGCAGGGGGCCTGATTAGCAATTTACTGAAACGTCAATTTCTGATCGAATGGGTACATATGAGTGAGTAGAATATGAAGGTTTCTTCTTTCTTTTTACCTTTTCTAATTTATCTGCTTGTTTTTGGACTAACATTTACCTAAATTTTGGACATTTTATTTCTCCTTCTAGAAAAGCTGGAGAAGAGGGAACAGAAATACAATAAAACTTACAACCGTTCATTTTCATGTCTGTTAAAATAAATCATATTGATAAACTATGTGGACATAACTTATAAAAACAAAAACATTTAGACTATACATGGACTTGCCACACCTTTATCATTCCTTTTCCCCAATCGTGTAAATAATTAAAAATCATCTCAGCTCTCCTGTCCTTCCTTCCCCCAATTTATTTCATGAGTTGTCTTTTTAAGAGTAGGAGAATGGTTTCTGTGTGTATGTTATGTGAACAGACACAGATATCCTAAAGGAAATGGTAAGGGTGATGGTAAAAGAACCAGGGCAAAGAGCCATGTGGTTTCATGCAACTGCAAGAATTTGAAGGAAGGCTAATAATGTTTTACATAATTTCTATGTAAAAACACAGCTCTATAAAATCACATTAGAATCAGTTGTATAGTCAACAATTGTAAAATATGTTAGAGGCTTCAAGCTTCTTGGTTAAGAACATAAAATAGTCATTAAATACTATTTTTTATTGTAAATGTTTATTTGAAAAATGATCCCTAAGCTAGTCTTTTGAATAATTTGACCAGTTCATTACTTTTATCCCAATGCTGTCAGATAGTCCCTGTTGGGTGAACTGCACTGTGGCTGGGTTATTATGAGAAGCAAGTATGACAGTGCTGATGAGAACTGTTAACAACAATGCAGCTGCCATCAAACATTAATAAGCCTTTAGTCCAAGATTATTTGTGCTCATTTTATATAACTCTTCTGAGTAGGAAACATGTATGTGCTCATCTCATACTGCTAACAACTCACATGATGACTTTGTAAATAAGAAAAGTGCTTTGATCTAATGCATGTTGTTAGTATGTGAGAGAAGAAACTTAGATCTGCAAGAAATTCTATTTAATCTCATCCTGATGTAATCAGGCTCTGAAAGTGCTAATTCAGTCCTTGGTCTTCATTTACAGCCTAATGAACTGTGGAGTAACTGAAATGTTTAAAAACAGAAGTTCCCAACTTACCATGGTTCAACATTTGATTTTCTACTCTACAATTCAGTAGAAACTACACTTTGAATTTTGATCTTTTCTTGTGCTAACAGTACGTGGCATGATACTCATCATTCTGGGCGGCAGCAGCAAGCTGATTTTTCCCAGCCGTAGGCTAATGTGAGTCTTCTGAGCTATGATGGTCAGTAGGTTAAGTGTATTAAATGCATTTTCAATTTGCTGTATTTTCAGTTTACAATGGGTTTATCAAACCAATCATGTAAGTCAAGGAACATCTGTACTGATGTAACAGTGAGCGAGTAATTGAAAGTTTCAGTCAGGAGAACAATTAATTAAGTTTTAGATTATTTAAAAGTGTCAGCTTCACAGATTACACAGGTACTTAATTA
This sequence comes from Carollia perspicillata, assembly GCA_004027735.1. Lineage (NCBI taxonomy): Eukaryota > Metazoa > Chordata > Mammalia > Chiroptera > Phyllostomidae > Carollia > Carollia perspicillata. The sequence continues at coordinate 38,036 of PVKM010004395.1, forward strand.
GCCCAGCATTCATATTTTCTCCCGTGCGTCCATTTACTTTGCTTTAGATCAGAAGTCATAGATGAAAGGAATCTCTTAATATAAAGAATGTATACTTGGAAAACATGTTCACAAATAATAAGCTCTAAAGAGTTTTTTGAGCCTAAAACCTTAATGGAGGGTGAAAGATAAGCAGAAGAGTAGTAATGAATAAAATTAATAATTCAAAATAGACCTTTAGGGAAATCATCTTTTACTAAAAAAAACACAGACATTTCTTAATCAGATAACTCTGATCTATGTATTTTTTCCTTCTTCCTTTTTCCCTGACCTTGATTTTAAAGTTTCATGTTAAAATTGACACTCAGTTGTTTAGTCAGCCACATACCTTGCTAATGAATTGTTTATTTTTGTTCCAAGAAATGTCTATTATGCTTGTGACACTTTCCCATTAGTTTTATATTGCTAACTTAAATGTACAATGCACATTACTTCTTGTGATTAGGAGATAAGGCATATACAGCACATGTAGTGCTATAAAGGTAAGGTATTCTGTTACAAGAAAAAAGAATTCCAAGTTAATGTAATAATTTAGAAAATAAATACATATTTGTCTGTGTTCATTAGCAATAACATTTGCAACGAATATGCAGGACTAGAACTTCCACCTTACTTTCATATACTCTGGATGAATGAATACATTAATATCACATTAAATTACTGAAGATTATAAGCCACAGGAACTCAAAAGATGCACAGCACGATGTGAACTAAAGAATGCTCTGGATTACTTTTTTTTTTGCAAAAGTGGAGTCAAGTTTTCACTTCAGGTGGAATAAGTTTGGAGCAGGACAAGGGTCAGGAGGAAGACTCACATCATTGATCAGTGTTAAAAATAGCACATCAGTTTGCATAAACTTTAGACAACCTTTATAACTATCTCAAAAACAAACCAGGGATTTCAACGGAGTTTTAAACAGACTGCTACCTTTACACTGTTTCTCATAATGTAATATTCTTCAATATACTGCATTTTAGAATTAGTAGGTAGCTTACATATGTCACCGAAATCTCTTCCCCCACAGAGATTTTCATTTAACTGACCTGGAACTAAAATGTGGAAACAGCATTTTTACAAGCTTTCCAGGTGATTCAAAAAACCATTATGCCAACATTTTGTCCTTACAAACTATATTGACCAGATCATACATCTGTAGTATGTGCCCAAGGAGCTAGCAAGGTAGACCTAAACATACAATTCTCAAAAGGACTGTGTCACTTTAGTAGTTAAAGCTGGGATATTCTGGAGAAGATTCTTCTAAAATTTCATACAGATTAGAAAAACCCATTGCCATATGAACATCCTCACACTTGTATATTTTGACTACATGATCCTAAAAGTAACAAAAGTCCATCTTGATGTGATTCTAGAGTAAGGGTGTCAAACTCGTTTTCACCAGGGGCCACATGAGCCTCACGGTTGCCTTCAAAGGGCCAAATGCAATTTTAGGACTGTATGAATGTAACTGCTCCTTAACAGTTAAGTGAGAGCCCAGCATTTCCTCTGGGTAGAAACAAGGTGCTGGTTGGATAAAACAAGGTGGAGGGCTGGGTTTGGCCCACAGGTCTTGTGTTTGCCACCTGTGTTCTAGAGTACTAAAAGTAAGACTAACTCCTGCATAAAAATTAGTAATGACATATAGAATACGATTTTATTTAATTTGTTCATCTTAGTATACGCCTATATAGTCACACTTCAGTATGTCTTAAAACATTTTCTACATTCATAATTCAGTATAACTGGTTACTGCTGCTTCTTGTAGCAATTATCATGCAAATATAAACAGGCAATTTTGCAACTGCCGAAATATAGATTTGAGCTAAAAATTGCAAATAAACTGTAAAATATCAAGGTGATATTTTATAAGAATAATCCTCTAAAAGTAAAGTTACGTGATTAGTGAAAGTAGTGTTTGGAAAATATTCACAGAATTGAACATGTATATTAAAAAAGAAGAAAGCTGTAAAATCAGTAATATATTTCTTCATAGGAAAATGGAATAGGAAATTAAATTCAAGGCAAGCTGAATAAAAATAATAACAGTTGAAGAACAAATCAATAAAACTGGAAACAGAAAATCAACAAAATCAAAAATCTGATCTTTGAGAACATCAATAATCAATATGGCTATAGCCAGGATAACTGAAAAAAAAAAAAAAAAGACAATACTTAAATCTCCACTGTCAGAAATGAAAGAGGGGGACATCACTGTGGATCCCATTGGCATAAAAGGGATAATAAGGAACTATGATGAACAAGTCCATGACCACAAATTTGATAACTTAGGTAAAATGAACCAATTTCTTGGAAGAAATTTTTCTAAAACACATAAGAATAAACATTCTGAATAGACCTGCATCTATTAATGGAATTGAATCAATAATTAATAACCATCCAAAGCAGAAAACACCAGACACAGCTAGGTTCGCTGGTAAATTCTACCACATACTTAAGAAAAAATTATATCAATTCTTAAAATTTTTTAAGACTGTAGAGATCAAGATTAAAGTGGAAGCAAAGGAATGCTTCCCAACTCATTGTCTGAGTCTATCGTTGCCCTAAGACAAAAACCAGGCGAATATATTACATGAAAAAAATGCAAACTAATATCTCTGTTTAACATAGATGCAGGAATACTGAACAAAATGTTAGCAAATTGAATTTTAAAAGTATATAAAGAATTATACACCATGATAAAGTGAGACACATCCTAAGTGTGAAAGGTTGGTTCAACATTAAAAAATCAATTAATATAATCCATCATGTCAACAGGCCACAAAAAGAAAAATAACATAATTACATCAATAGACTAAGAAAAAACATTTAATAACTGCCAACACCTATTCATGATAAAAATTATCAGTGATATAAGAATAAAGGAAAATTTTCTCAATTTGATAGTGGATATATACAAAATCCCTAAAACAAACATCGTACTCAATGGTGAGAAACTCAAAGCTTTCCCATTCAAAGCAGACACAAGGCAAGAATGACTCCTCTAACAACTCCTTATTAACATTGCACTGGAGATTCTAGCTAAAGCAATAAGATGAGAAAGAAATAAAAAATATACAGATTATTAGAAAAGAAATAAAAATAGGTTTTGTTCACAGATGACATAAATATCTACATAGGAAATCCAAAAGCATCAACAGAAACTCTTTAGAACTAATAAGCAATTATAGCAAGTCTGTAGGATACAAGGTTAAAACACAAAAAAATCAAGTGCTTGCCTATATATCAGTAATGAACAAGCGGTATTTGAAACTGAAAACACAATATAATTTACATTAGCTTCTCCAAAACTGAAATACTTAGTTACAAATCTAACAAACATGTACAAGATATATATAAGAAAAACTACAAAACTCTAATGATCACAATCAAATACCTAAATAAATGAAGAGATATTCCATGTTCATGGTAGGAACTGAAGATTATAAAGATGTCAGTTTTTCTCAACTTTATCTATAAATTCAATGCAATCCAAATAAAACTCCCAGCAAGTTATTTTATGGATATTGACAAAGTAATTCTAAAGTTTATATGTTCAGGCAAAAGACCAAGAATAGTTAACATAATGTTGAAGAAGAACAAACTTACAGGATTGACTCTCCCCAATACCATAACTTGCTACAAAACTGTAATAATCAAAACAGTGTTTTATTAGCAAAAGAATAGACAGAGAGATCAATTAATCAGAATAAAAAGCCAAGAAATAGACCCATGTGGGTATAGTCAGCTGATCTTTGACAAAGATAAAATGCAACAGAATAAAACAAAGATAATCTATTCAACAAATTGTGCTGGAACAACTGAAGATCCACATGCAAAAGAACAAATCTAAACACAGGCTTTACATTCTTCATCAAAAAAAAAAAAATTCAAAATGTATCACACCCCTAAATGTAAGATGCAAAGCTATAAACTCAGAAAATTTAGATGACCTTGAGTATGCTGTTTATTATTTAGAGACTAAAACAAAAGTATAATCCATAAAAATTGATAAATTAGACTCAATTAAAATTAAAAACTTCTGCTCTATGAAGGACAACATGCAAAGACCAGCCATTGACAGGGAGAAGATATTTGCCAAAGACCTATCTGATAAAGAACTGTTTTCCAAAATATACAAACAAGTCTTAAAACTCAACTGTAAGGAAACAGCCTCATTAATAAATGGGGCCATAGGCTTAAGCAAATACCTCATAAAGATGATATGCAGATGGCAGATAATTATATGAAAACATATCCTATATCATTTGCTTATGAATTGTAACTTAAAACAACAATGTGTACACTATAGCCCAAATCTGGAGCACTGACATCAAATGCTGGAGAGGACGTGGAGCATTTAATGTTGTAACAGCCATCCATTACTGATGGGAATGCAAAATGGTACACCCACTTTGGAAGACAGATTGGCAATTTCTTAAAAAACTAATTACCCTCACTAACACAACCTGGCTATTGTACTCCTTGGTATTTTACCCAGGAAGCTGAAGACTTAGGTGCACATAGAAATTTTCACACAGATGTTTACAGTAGCCTTACTTATATTACCAAAACTTGAAAGCAACCAAGATATCCTTCAGTAGGTGATTGGATAAACTGTGGTACATCCATGCAATAAAACATTATTCAGTGCTAAAATAAAAAAGAGCATTTAAATTATAAAAAGACATGGAGGAATCTTAAATACATATTACTAAGTAACAGAAAGCAATTTGAAAAGACTACATACTGTATGATTCCAACTCTAGTACCCTCTGGATTAGGCAAAACTATGGAGATAGTAAAAAGATCAGTAGTTTCCAGAGAGGAGGGAAAGATGAATAAGCAGAGTGCAGAATATTTTTAGGGCAATGAAAATGTTCTGTAAGAATACAATGGTGGATACATGCCATTAAATGTGTTAAAATCCTCAGAATGTATGCTAAGAGTGAACTATATCTAAATTATGTACTTAGTGTAATAATGATGTGCCAAAGTTTATGATTTGTAATAAATGTACCAATGTAGTACCAGATGTTTATAATGAGCAAGTTTGTACATGGGTGGGAATGGGATATACAAAAACTCTGTATTTTTTTCTCAATTTATATTTGAACACAAAACTACTCTAAAAAATAAAGTTTTTTTCTTTCAATTTTATTTTGTAATGATTTCAGATGTACAGCTTAGTGTTTTTTAAATAAACCATGTTATATTGTATAATAATTATCAATGGTAAAATGAAAAAACAAATTAAAACAAAACAAATAATTGCATTAAAGCGGGGGGGGGGGGGTTTACTGCATATAGTCCACAATTTATAAATGGAAAAGTGATTCATATGACTCACAACAGTCTCTAAAAATTAATCAAAACCAAATCTTAGCCTATGTTTCTTTTTTAAAAAAAATATTTATTTATTTTTAGAGAGAGGGGAAGGGAAGGAGAAAGAGAGAGAGAGCAGCATCAATGAGTGGTTGCCTCTCATCTGCCCCTTATGGGGAATCTGGCCTGTAATCCAGGCATGTGCTCTGAGAGGGAATTGAACCAGTGACCCTTTGTTTCCCAGGCCAGCACTCAATCCATTGAGCCATGCCAGCTTGGGAAGTCCACTGAAAGCTTCTTGAAAAAGAAAGTTTTGGCAAGGAGACCGATGCTGTCCTTTCCCTATTAAATAAGTATTATAGTGGGGGAAAGTCCAAGTCACGAAGCACAGGCTTCAGCCAAGAAGTTCATATGAACAAAATTTTGACTTGCTACAGATGAACTAACTACTATAGCATTGTAGTTACTTTGGAATAAAACACAATTATCTAATAAAATGCAATGATTAATTCTCATTACATTTTATCAGCTTTCACTCAGAAATACATACACACTTATACTAAGATAGTATTTCCATAGTGGAGAACACAACTTCAAATAAATACCTCAAATTACCGTATCTTATAAAAAAATGGAGAAACGCTGTCATTGGTGTTGCTCATTTTTGTTTTCATTACACAGTGTCATTTTCAAGATTGCTTACATTTAGGGAGTTGTTTTAAACACTTTAAAATAAGGAGAATGAAATATGCCTGCTTCTATAAAAATTAAACCTTCCAACTCTGCTTTGCTTCAGAGATACTGTTTTCTTCATAACTACAAAAGCTGCATTTGTTATTCATAAGTGATAAGAAACTGTTAAACTCTTGTGACCAGCATCTTAGTAACCAGGTGATCTGGGTGCTCTCCCAGAACAAATTCGAACGAGTATTTTCCAGCCCTCATAGGAGGTACAAGACCCTGAGCACCCCCCTCACACATAAAACCACCACTCCCTCAAAAAAACCCACATACTCCAAAGGAATAGTAAACAAGAAAAGGACACACACAACTACAACTTGAAATCAGAGCCTGAAGGCCAGGAGCAACAGACAAAAGGAAAGAATGGGGATACCTGAGGGTTGGTACCAATAGGAAAGTTTTGATCTGATATCCGAGCCTTGTCCCATTGTGAGTCCAGATGTAGGCATGGAGGCAGAAACTTTAAGGGGACTGAGGCTGCTTTTGGTAAGTCACTCTCCCTGGTGACAGGCCAAAGTAGAAGCAATCTAGGAGAAAAGTTGACCAAATTTGGGCTTATAGCCCTCCTGCAGATAAAGATTGAGTAATGAGATGCTCACATACACATTTTTGCACTTTATTTGCTTATCACTCTTTCTAGGTAGCACACACCTTCATTCTGGAATTATTATTATATTTCTTCTTTTTGTAATATACCCTAGAGAATTCCCTTAGTATAGATCTTTTGGATTGTATTTTAAGTCATAATTTTTCATAAAAGATAATATTTCTAGACACTTAAAGGTAAGTTAACAATCATTTTCCCTCAATGATTTGAAGATATTATTCTACCATCTCCGGCCTCCATAGCTGTAATTGAGAATTGGATTATTGTCCTATTGTCACTCTTTCATCTGAGGCTTCTTTCTTCTGGCTTCATAAAAGATATTTTTTAATATTTGTTATCTATAGTTTCACCATGATGTGTCTGAACTCAGGTTAATTTTTGTTTACTCTTTATGATACGTTACAAATACCAGATCTGTAAATTTTTATTTTCTTTAGTTCTGAAAAACTGTACTCATTTTCTTTCAGCTATCACTTCTCCATTTGCTGTTTCTCCCTCTGTGATTCTATGTGGACACGTTAAACCAGGGGCGTCAAACTCATTTTCACCAGGGGCCACCTCAGCTTAAATGGACATGTGATTTGTGGGCAAAGGTGGTGCTTCAGAGCAATGGGAAAGGGGGAGCCTATAACATTATTTTAAATGGTTAGTTATATTTCTGAAAAACAAGAATATGATAGTGCATAAATTTGCTAGGGTCACCAGAACAAAATGCCAGGGTGGCTTAAGAAACAGAAAATCACTTTTCACCATTTTGGAGCCTAGCAGTTCAAAATCTAGGTGTTTGGCAGGCATAGATTCTTTTGAGGCTTCTCTCTTTAGCTTGCAGATGATCGCTCTCTCATCTTGTTCTTACACGGTCTTTCTTCTGTTGCATGTGCATCCCTGTTCAGATTTCCTCTTCTTACAAGAACAAGAGTAATATTCGATTAGGGCCCACCCTAATAAAAGTTTTAACTTAATCACTCCTCAAAGGTTCTCTCACCAAATGCAGTCACATTCTGAAATATTTGGAGTTATAACTGCCACATATGAATTTGTGGGGATATACAATTCAGCCCATAACAAATACCTTACATAAAAATTAATGATGAATGGATTTGGATTTGCAGTTTATAGCTGTAATAATTTATAGATTATATTTGTATGTATTTAAGAAACACTAGAGTTAAATAATTTAAATAACCCTCAGGATATATGAACATGTTTTTTAAAATTGATATTCATACATTACTTTTGAGAAATACAGTTTTATATTTTTAATTTTTTCTTATATTTCATTTTTTTCTACTAAATTAAGATATATAGGGTCACTGGTTCGATTCCCAGTCAGGGCACATGCCTGGGTTGCAGGCCCAGTACCCCATAGTGGGTGTGCAAGAGGCAACCACACATTGATGTTTCTCTCCCTCTTTTTCCCCTTCCCTTGCCCTCTGTCTAAAGATAAATAAATGAAATCTTTTAAAAAATTAAAAAATAAGTGAAGATATCTAAGAAATAAAGTGTTTATTTTACAGAGAGAAAAAATTAATAAGATAGTATCTCTAAGTCACTTGCTACCTTAATTAATAACAGTGAACCAAGAAGGGTCTAAATGTTCAAACATTCTAATCTATCACCATTTTAAACTCAGAAGAAATATTTATGTACCATTTTTTTTCTAATTTTTATTTATTTATATTAAATCTTGGATTTGGGATGACCAAATATTTGTCATGATTTAAAAAGACATAAATGAATGAATCAATCAACCAATCAATCAATGAATCACTGAATCAATGAATTTCTGTTATAACATAAGCCCTAAACATACACCAGATACCTAAGAATAATATCTTTCCAAAAGAATCAACCTTTGTAATTATATAGCATATCACAACTGCTGCAAGATCCCATCTAGCATAATGTTTCCCACTAGAGGTATAAATTCCCTTTAGACAAATTTTGATTGAGTTTCTTGAAGCCTTAAGTTAAATTGGAAGATTTGCTGACCACTAGAATAAAGAGAATCTGAAGTAAAGTCCTTTTACTCTAACAAATGATTCTTATTATTCAGGTCCCAACATTACCATTACAAGTAGCTGGAAATTATTTGATGGCTATAAATTGTTCACATATAAATACAAATAAAAATTATTTGAAAAAATTATTAGCATATTACAATACAGAATGTAAATTTGTATCTGGAAACAAAGTCATAGACCTATGTTTTTGCAATATGCTGTAACAATGACTTAGTTAAGGATATAGTAGGTTTTAGTATCAATATTAATTTTGCAAAGAAAGACTAACATTTACTCTAAGCCCCTATGTATGACTATTTGTAAAAGTTAATCTTTGAACTTAAAAACTAACTCCCAATTACAGATTCATTATTGTCTCGTTTTAAGTTGTTATTCAAGAACAGTTGTCTCCATTTTCATATGGCATTGTCACACTGGTACATTAAAATTTATCTGACAAGTCATATGGTCTACAACAAAAAAATCTTGGCATTAAAGTGGAAAAATCACAGATCCTTATGTTAGCCCCTGGACTTACTATTGATTTAATTTTTGGTTGGCCACCAAAACTATTTGAGCATCAGTTTCCTCATCTATAAAATACATAAAATAAATTTTTATCATAAATAAATGCAAGAATTAGATGATACACTATGTGTAAGAATCCTAGCACTTACTATCTATAAGTAGTAAAGTTCTACTTTACTACTAGTAGTAAATAGTATAGTATAGTAGAATAGTAGAACTAAAGTTCTACTTATAGAACTTTACTATAAGTAGTAAAGTTCATAATAGCTTGGTAATTATTATTTTTGCTATGTCCACAATTATCCTTCCATAACCAAAATGCAGATTGTCAATCAGGTCTCATTTATGCTTAAGTTTCTAATATAATCCCAAACATTAAAAAACTGTCCAAAAGTATTTATTGAATGAACATGGATTGTCAACTCTCTGCAAGGTTTTCAGTTCTCAAAAGCTGCCACAGAGAGGCAATAGAATTCTGATTAGATAACTATTTAAACATATGCAGATTTGATATAGAATGTTTTACATATAGGAAAATTACACTTGGAAATTTGAATTTTTCCAATTAAGGAAAATTGTTATATACAGATGCACAGCAGCTACAATTGATTCAACTTATATACATTAAATCAATTTATAATCCACTACACTAAAAATGTAGCTATAATAACATGTTTACATTTTACAAAATGTTTTCACATACAATAACCAATGAGGTCAGAGAAAAGTGTTATATCAAACATTTTTAGGAAGAGGAGAAAAAACTATTTTCTGCCACAGGTTTTATAGCAATTGATGTTTGGTTCTAAGGATATTCTAGGTTCCTAATAATGTATACATTTGTTTTTCATCTAATAGAACAATAGGATAATAATGGAACTTCATTAATTCCATCTTCCAATAATGTGTTTTATAGTCAATTACAAGGGTTTAATTTAATTCAAATTCAGTTTGATATACTTCTGTAAGCATTTCAAATTCACATACAATAAACTCTACATTGTAAAAAACATAGTAAGGAGGAATAAGCATTAATTTTACTCCATAGGTCAGAAAAAAATTCCTTGTGGTCAGAACAGTTTGAAATTACTAGACTAATTCTAGTAATATGCATTTTATCATTTATTTTATCTTGCAATGCCTTGAAATAGTTCTTATAGTTTACTTTGATAAAAAGAAAATTTCTAGTAAAAAAACAAACATATCAAAAACATATAAGTAGTAATATTCAATGAAAACACAGACATGCTAAGATATAATAATTAGAAAATTTACATTTTAAAACATTTACAAACTGAAATGGCCTTATTGTCCACATAGAAATTCCACTTATGTAAAACACACATGTAAAAAATCCACCTAAATTAAGCTATTATAAAGCATAACGGTGGTTAGCCATTTAGGCAGCAGATAATGGTAAGGAACAGGAAAAAATTTTATTGCGTTGCTAGTATTTAATTTTTTAAGCTGTGTTTTTACATGGATAAGATAAGTTTATGACAAGTAATTTAGTTTTGCATTTATGTTTTCTTCTATGAACTTATTATATTTTGATAACAACTTTAAAAATAAAAATATTTTTAAATCAAAAGAAAGTGAACACTTAGATGTCATAGATGTAAAATTAATAATATGCATAATAAGAATCTTTAAAGGAAAAATCAAAGTAAGAATAGAGGGAGAGTAGTAAAAATTATAAGTCAAGAAAACAAAAATAATTAATACAAAAATAGTTTAGCAGTAAATTGGCAACACTTAGATTCATGTATCTTCCTACTCAGAAACACAGGGAACAAAGGATTACCTTAATATTTAGCAAGTTAAAACTAGAATGACAGCTGATTTGCAGAAGAAATAATAGGTGCCTGAAAGTATTAAAATATCTTTAAAATGTTTAAAAAGAACTTTGAACATATATTTTTATATCTCTCAAAATTTCCTAAAAAATGAAAGTATAATTCCATATTGGAGTATGATAAAACACCCTGCAGAATACTAATGTTCCACTTAATAACTAGAAAAACATATTAAATAACAATGATAATAGTAATAAACAATTGCATGAGTAATGAATTAACTAATGAACAACCAGAAATAGAAGAGCAGCATTCTAGAAAAGTAATAACTGTGAAGAGATGAGCTGACATTTGGCAATTGCATTTTTCCTTCAATACTTTCTAAGTAAATGCAGGGCAAGGGGTTAAAATCCAGACATTTCCTAGACAGACACACACCATACTGGGGGAGACAGAAGTCAGAAGAGTTTTGCAGGTTTTAGGAGTGAAGGCACAGAATTAGAGACTAGAGGGAACATATGACTAGAGTGCTGAGCTAAAGTGAAACAAGTTTTCTTATCAATACTTCAAGAACATTGGAAGCCAATTGGAGTAAAGGAGATAAAAAAGGGAACTAAAAAAACTTTTATAAATAGAGTTTTTTAATGTCTCACTGTGTCAGAAAATAATTTCAGCCCAGGACATAGCACCAGGATGTACACACATGGGACTGGCCTCCCAGTAACTCATCAGGGGATTTTGCTCTAGGACTAGGGGAAGCAGAAGTAAACAAAACGTTATCAAATTTGCAAAGGAGTTTGACTCGGCTGTTTATGACTGAACTAAGGTAATGACCTCCATTCTGTCTCCCGAATAAAGAAATGGGTGAACTTTATTTGAAAGAGCGATATATCATCTGGAACACATGTAATTGGTATCCACAAGTCCATAATTCGATCAAGAAGTATTATATTAGACTTTCTAATATATGAAAAACTATAACTGGACATTGAAAGAAATTGAAAGGTTTATTCACAAATCAGATATTGGAGTATATTCATAAAATCTTTAAACTAACCATGATTAAGATTTTTCAAGACATAATAGAAGGTGGAGAAAATATTTTTGTAGATGTAGAATTTTACCAAAATATTGGGACTGAAAAAACAAAAAGGAAATCTAAAATTGAAAAATGTAATAAAGGAAATAAACATTCAATTGGCATAATACGACAAATTAGAACAGCAGGAGATAGTATTGGCAAATGGATAAAACAAGCCAAGAAAAAATATGCAAATTACAGCATAAAGAAAAATGAAAGTTATAGAAAAAAGAGCAAGAGTCATATGGGACATAGTGAAAGGATTTTATATTCAGATGAAGTCTCAGAAAATGAAGAGAAAAAATTCAACAGAAAACTGATTACACACACACACACACATATACATGCATATATATATATATATATATATAAAATCAACATTCTCTGAACACTCTAAAAAAAGAAAAAAAGCAGACACAAAGAAAACCAAACTTAGTTTATTAAGTAAAATGGCTTAGCCCCCAATGACAGAAAAAATCTTAAATGCAGCTAAAGAATAAAGGCATGTGGCCTTCAACAGAGCAACAGGAAATGAAATAGGTGACTTCTGAGCATAAACAAAGACATCTTT